>BLSH010211519.1:109810-122816 GCA_018402905.1 Glandirana rugosa | reverse complement strand
CCCCCCCCCCCCCCCCCCTTCATATGCAGAGCTCCATTCTGTGTGTTTTCCCAATGATCAGCAGGCGCCGGTGGACATCCATTGGCCGGCACCCACTGATCAGCTCCGGCTGTGACAAATTACAGCAGGGGCGGTGCATCAGCGGCACGCCCCCTACCCGGAAGAGCAGAACCATGTACCGTATATGTGATTCTGCGCAGCGCGGCCGTCCTGGGCGGTCAGCGAATGGTTAATGCAACAGCCAACTTACTAACTTCTTAAAGGAGAATTACGGGGAAAGCTTGTTTGGCTGTACTTATCCTGTGGATCACAGGAGTGCAGATCGTTCTTCACTCCTGTGACCCGTTTTCAGCTGAAGCCCGCTGTCGGCTGACATCATGGAGCCGGTCCAGGCTGGGAAAAGATCGCGACAATGACGTCGGGGTCTGCCCACGTGCCTGGACTGGCACCCGGAGCCACTGGGAGCCTGAGCTGGCTACTCTTGCTCCCTCCAAAGCCCAGCAATCCAGTGAGCGGGGGGGGGGGGGGGCAAGCAGAGAGCGATGACTGACAGCGACCAGCTCTCTGCTCAGGGAGCTCTGAAAACTGAGCGATCAGCGGGGTTTTGATCGCTCGGTTCTCAGTATTAGCAGGGCTGTCTTTAACACAGAGCAAAGGAGGCAGCTGCCCCTTAACCAGTCATTGTTGTGGGGCCAAAAGCATCTACCCATTGAGCCCCCAATGTCCGCAAATAGTTAATAAGTGGTTTTGGAAGAGCCCGAGAAAATGTTTGCCCAGGGTCCAATATTGAAGACGGCCCCAGGCCCAGTTATTGTTGTGGGGCCCAAAGCATCTACCCCTTGAGCCCCCAATGCCTGCAAATATTTGATAAGTGGATTCAGGAGGGCCCAAGAAAATGTTTGCCCAGAGTCCAATCAATATTAAAGATGGCCCTGAGTATCAGAGCCGACGGGGGACCGATACTACATCCACCTAGGTAAGTATGATCCTGAAGCAAAAGGGGCAGCTGCCCCAGGCCCAGTTATTGTTGTGGGGCCCAAAGCATTTACCCCTTGAGCCCCCAATGCCTGCAAATAGTTGATAAGTGGATACAGGAGGGCCCAAGAAAATGTTTGCCCAGGGTCCAATCAATATTAAAGACAGCCCTGAGTATTAGAGCCAACGGGGGACCGATACTGCATCCACCTAGGTAAGTATGATTCTGAAGCAAAAGGGGCAGCTGCCCCTTGACCAATCATTGTTGTGGGACCCAAAGCATCTACCCCTTGAGCCCCCAAAGTCCACAAATGGTTGATAAGTGGATTTGGAAGAGCCCGGGAAAATGTTTGCCCAGGGTCCAATCAATATTAAAGACGGCCCTGAGTATCAGAGCCGGCGGGGGGACCGATACTACATCCACCTAGGTAAGTATGATCCTGGAGCAAAAGGGGCAGCTGCCCCAGGCCCAGTTATTGTTGTGGGGCCCAAAGCATTTACCCCTTGAGCCCCCAATGCATGCAAATAGTTGATAAGTGGATTTTTGGGGGGCCCAAGAAAATGTTTCCCAGGGTCCAATCAATATTAAAGACGGTCCTGAGCATTAGAGCCAACGGGGAACTGATACTGCATCCACCTAGGTAAGTATGATTCTGAATCAAAAGGGGCAGCTGCCCCTTGACCAATCATTGTTGTGGGGCCCAAAGCATCTACCCCTTGAGCCCCCAAAGCCCGCAAATAGTTGATAAGTGGATTTGGAATGGCCCAAGAAAATGTTTTCCCAGGGTCCAATCAATATTAAAGACAGCTCTGAGTATTAGAGCCAACGGGGGACCAATGCTGCATCCACATAGGTAAGTATGATCCTGAAGCAAAAGGGTCAGCTGCCCTGGGCCCAGTCACTGTTGTGGGGCCCAAAGCATCTACCCCTTAAACCCCCACTGCCCGCAAATAGTTGACAAGTGGATTCGGGAGTGCCCAAGAAAATGTTTGCCCAGGGTCCAATCAATATTAAAGATGGCCGTGAGTATTAGAGCCAGCAGGGGACTGATACTGCATCCACCTAGGTAAGTATGATTCTGAAGCACAAGGGGCAGCTGCCCCGGGCCCAGTCACTGTTGTGGGACCCAAAGAATCTACCCCTTGAGCCCGCAAATAGTTGATAAGTGGATTTGGAATGGCCCAAGAAAATGTTTGCCCAGGGTCCAATCAATATTAAAGACGGCCCTGAGTATTAGAGCTGACGGGGGACCCCCCTAGATAAATATAATATTGAAAAAAAAGCCAAACCCCCATACTTCTCTTTTTTTAAAAAAACAGGCCCAATAAATTGAGTGTCCAAGTATTCCAATGTCCGTTTAGTTTACTTGGGTGAAGTTTGATAAAGTTTGGTAAAAAAAAAAAAAAAATCCCATAGGGCCTCCCTAGTTGCATTGGTAAAAAGCCCGACCATCGGTAATGTAGCAAGAACAATAAAGTTGTTACATTTTAATTCCAGCATTTGCGCCCTGAAAGTATTGAATGCAATGTGACAGGCAATCCCTCCACGTTGCCGCTGTGCGCGATTGCCTACTGCAAAGCGACTATCGATTGCCTATTGCAAAGCGACCACCGGATCACGCTGAATGAATGTGATGGCGGTCGGATTGCTCCGAGAAAGCTGCTACTGGAAACGACTTCATATTAGCTTGATGGAAAATGAACACTTCAGTATTGGAGATAAAGCGCGCCGTGCTGTTTAACGACCGCCACCTTCTGCATATCTCTATTGTGCAAACGTTTTACCGCCGGTGCGTTCAACCGATGACAATGGAACATTTATTCTCACGTCCTTGGCTTGAAATGCTTCGGGGTGGAGACCTGGTTGACCTTACGGTTAAGGAGAAATGTTGGATGATAATAATAATAATAGTAATGATAATAATAATGGGAATAATAGAATAGAACAAAATAGAAGAATATTTCGAGTGGCACTTGGGTGAAATTGTAGGTTTTGTACATTTCATTTATATGTTTAATCCTTTCACTGCTAAACCTTTCATTTTCTCTTTTATTTATTTATTTATTTATTTTTTTGTATTTTTTACATTCGGTGAATTCCACGCTTTTGGCTTGAAAAGCAATTAAAACCTCTAAAATACACAGTATCTCTCAAAAGTAAGTACACCCCTCCCATTTATTCTATCTTTTCATGTGACAACACTGAAGAAATGACACTTTGCTACAATGTAAAGTAGTGAGTGTACAGCTTGTATAACGGTGTAAATTTGCTGTCCCCTCAAAATAACTCAACACACAGCCATTAATGTCTAAACCGCTGGCAACATAAGTGAGTACACCCCTAAGTGAAAATGTCCAAATTGGGCCCAAAGTGTCACCATTATTTTCCAGCACTGCCTTAACCCTCTTGGGCATGGAGGTCACCAGAGCTTCACAGGTTGGCACTGCAGTCCTCTTCCCCTCCTCCATGACGACATCACGGAGCTGGTGGATGTTAGAGACCTTGCGCTCCTCCACCTTCCATTTGAGGAGCCCCACAGATGCCCAATAGGGTTTAGGTCTGGAGATGCTTGGCCAATCCATCATCTTTACCCTCAGCTTCTTTAGCAAGGCAGTGGTCGTCTTGGAGGTGTTTGGGGTCGTTATGTTGGAATACTGCCCTGCGGCCCAGTCTCTGAAGGGAGGGGAAGCTCGGCTTCAGTATGTCACAGTACATGTTGGCATTCATGGTTCCCTCAATGAACTGTAGCTCCCCAGTGCCAGCAGCACTCATGCAGCCCCAGACTAGGATTGCCACCTCATCCCTTTAAAACCGAACACATACTAATTACATAGGTTGTTCTGTGGCTGATTAAGGTGGTAATTAACCACTTGCCGAGATCGCGCCCAGTGAGCGCGCGCGCCGCCGGAGGCGCGCCCGCGCGCTCACTGTGTTCGGGGAGGGCCAGGGAGTGGGTGCGGCGGAGTCGATCTTGCCCCCCCCGGAGTGAAAGAACGGAGGTCCATGTAAGTAAACACGGACCTCCATTCTGTGAGGGGGGGAAGGGCTGTGATCCCTTCCCTTCCCCAGCTAGGGCAGTCCCCCTACAGTTAGAACACGCCCAGGGAACACAGTTAACCCTTAGAGCGCCCCCTGCAGGTTAACCCCTTCACTGCCAATGACATTTGCACAGTAATCAGTGCATTTTTATAGCACTGATCGCTGTATAAATGCCAATGGTCCCAAAAAAGTGTCAAAATGTTCCGACATGTCCGCCGCAATATCGCAGTGCCGCTAAAAATCGCAGATCGCCGCCATTACTAGTAAAAAAAATAAATAAATAAAAACCCCAGAAATTAATTCTCATCGTCCGTAAACGCGGCCACGTTTGTGCAAACCAATCAATAAACGCTGATTGCGACTTTTTTTATCACAAATATGAGGAAGAATATAAATCGGCCAAAACCGATGAAAAAAATGTTTTTTTATATATTTTTTTTTTATTTGTATTTTAGCAAAAAGTAAGAAATTCGTTTTTTTTTTTGCAAAATTGTCGCTCTTCTTTTGTTTATAGCGGCGATCAGAAATGATGCAGCGGTGATCAAATACCACCAAAAGAAAGCTCTATTTGTGGGAAAAAAAGGACGCAAATTTCATTTGGGTACAACGTCGCACGACCGCGCAATTGTCAGTTAAAGCGACGCAGTGCCGAATCACAACAAGTGCTCTGCTCCTAACGTGGGAAATCCTTCCGGGGCTGAAGTGGTTAAAAAAACATATCATGGAATTTTTTGAGACAGATTATTCTTCAAGCAGGGCAAGGAAGCCATCGCATGCTGAAGGGATCACCAATTAGACTTGCGGTTCGACTTTTAGTTTTTCTGAAATTCAGATGTATCCCAATTTCCGAATTACAGTAAAACTGAGCAATGTGAGTAACACGGCTAACGAGTGTTTCGCAATACAAGCATCTTTTTTTTAAATACTGACTCAGTTTGCGAGCGCTGTCTCGCATAACGTGCAGAATTTAGCCTTTGTGCATGCAATACCACATGTGGCCAGAGGTGCTGGGGGGTGCTGGTGAGCTCGGAAATCCTCGGAAATAACTAAAGAGTAAACAGTTCTCGAGCATGAGGCTCACCAGCACCACCACACCTCTAGCCACATGCCGTATTGCATACGCCAAGCGCCCCTGGACCTCTGGCCACATGCGGTACTGCATACACCAGGTGCACCCGGACCTCTGACCTCATGCAGTACTGCATACACACAGTACCACCAGACCTCTGGCCACATGCAGTATTGCATACACCCAGCACCACAAGACCTCTGGCCACATGCAGTATTGCATACACCCAGCACCACAAGACCTCTGGCCACATGCAGTATTGCATACACCCAGCGCCACCGGACCTCTGGCCACATGCGGTACTGCATACACCAGGCGCCACCGGACCTCTGGCCACATGCGGTATTGCATACACCAGGCGCACCCGGACCTCTGACCACATGCGGTATTGCATACACCAGGCGCACCCGGACCTCTGGCCACATGCGGTATTGCATACACCAGGTGCACCCGGACCTCTGACCACATGCGGTATTGCATACACCAGACGCCACCGGACCTCTGGCCACATGCAGTATTGCATACACCAGGCGCACCCGGACCTCTGACCACATGCGGTATTGCATACACCAGGTGCACCCGGACCTCTGACCACATGCAGTACTGCATGCACCAGGCGCACCCGGACCTCTGACCACATGCGGTATTGCATACACCCAGCACCACCAGACCTCTGGCCACATGCGGTACTGCATACACCAGGCGCACCCAGACCTCTGGCCACATGCAGTATTGCATACACCAGGCACACCCGGACCTCTGACCACATGCGGTATTGCATACACCAGGCACACCCGGACCTCTGGCCACATGCGGTATTGCATACACCAGGCACACCCGGACCTCTGGCCACATGCGGTATTGCATACACCAGGCACACCCGGACCTCTGACCACATGCGGTATTGTATACACCCAGCGCCACCGGACCTCTGGCCACATGCGGTATTGCATACACCAGGCGCACCTGGACCTCTGACCACATGCGGTATTGCATGAACCCAGGGCTACCGGACCTCTGGTCACATGCGGTATTGCATACACCCAGCACCACCGGACCTCTGGCCACATGCGGTACTGCATACACCCAGCACCACCGGACCTCTGGCCACATGCGGTACTGCATACACCCAGCACCACCGGACCTCTGGCCACATGCGGTACTGCATGCACAAAGGCTAAATTCTGCATAGACAAGCAGTGACTGTGGAACGAATTAACTGAGTTTCCATTGTCTCCTATGGGGAAACTTGCTTTGATATACGAGTGCTTTGGATTACAAGCATTCTCCTGGAATGTATTATGCTCACAATCCAAGGTTCCACTGTACAACAGTACCGAATTTAATCGCATCCAAAATAACGTAAAAAAAACATTCGAATTTGAATCATTTACGAATCGTTTTGAATACTTTTCGATTTCGAATAGTTTTCAGATTCAAATTCGAAAAGTTTTCAAATTCGAATGGTTTTCAAACTTCCAAAGAGAACAAAATAGAATAGAAAACAAAGGAATGCAACAGAAAAAAACAAAACAAAAAACAATAGACTAGAAAAGAATATAACAGAAAACAAAAGACTAGAATACAACAGCTCTGTTCCCCTCCCCCACATTCTATTCTTTCATTTTCTGTTATATTCCCCTCTATTGTATTCTATCGTTTTCCATTCTATTCCTCCGCTTTGCACTCCACCCCCATTCTCCTTGGGAATTGGAAAGCGATTTGAATTCAAAAACTGTTCAACTTTGAAAACGGATAAACGAAACAAATTCTGAAAACAAATTAAACAAATCGAACTAAATGAATTTATGTAAATAGCGAATTACACGTCTATCACCAATATTGTGTAGGACATCCACAAGCATAAGGACCGGTGACAGCGCCCATCCTAGGACCACGCATTTTTTTTTTATTCTTTCTTTATCATTTTCCAACTTACAAACTATTTACTCTTTACATCATTCCTCCATCAAAAAACCCTTTACTTTCTACAATCCCCCCCTCCCCTCCCCCGCCCCTCTTCTCCCTCGCGGTCCTCCAAATCCTCAACTTATCCCACATCGATTGATTCCTTCAGAAATATCAAAGTTAGCTTACATAATCATAAGGGTGATGACCCACATTTATTTTTTCCATTCCTCCTTTTCATATCTTATTTCCATCTTTAACCACTTAAGGACCGGAAGAATTTCCCCCTCAATGACCAGGCCATTTTCAGCAATTCAGCACTGCGTCGCTTTAACCACTTGCTGACCGCCCGCTGTGGCTTGATGGTGGCAAAGTGGCTCGTTATCGCAAACCGCCATCACCGGACGTAGGCCGCAATAACTAGTATTGTGAGCGCGCGCGTGCCGCCGGAGGCTCACTGTATTCCGGGGGGCCAGGGAACGGGTAGGGGGGAATCGATCTCCGCTGGCTTCCCGCGATGGCTCCCCCCACAGTGAGAGAACGGAGGTAAACATGGATCTCCGTTCTGTTAGAGGAGGAAGGGCTGTGATCGCAGGCTTCTTGTATATGGGAGCTGTGATCACTCCCCTTCCCCTGCCAGCCCAGCCCCCATACAGTTAGAACACACTGAGGGAACACAGTTAACCCTTAGAGCGCAGGTTAACCCCTTCACTGCCAATGGCATTTACACCATAATCAGGGCATTTTCATAGCACTGATCGCTGTATAAATGCCAATGGTCCCAAAAAAGTGTCAAAAGTGTCCGACATGTCCGCCGCAATATCGCAGTACCGCTAAAAATTGCAGATCGCCGCCATTACTAGTAAAAAATAAAAAAATATATGGAAGCCGTGATCACTCCCCTCCCCCTGCCAGCCCAGCCCCCACACAGTTAGAACACACTGAGGGAACACAGTTAACCCTTAGAGCGCCCCCTGCAGGTTAACCCCTTCACTGCCAATGGCATTTACACAGTAATCAGTGCATTTTCATAGCACCGATCGCTGTATAAATGCCAATGGTCTAAAAAAGTGTCAAAATGGTCCGACATGTCCGCCGCAATATCGCAGTAGCGCTAAAAATCGTAGATCGCCGCCATTACTAGTAAAATATAAAAATAAAATAAAAACCCCAGAAATTAATTCTCATGGTTTATAAACGCAGTAACTTTTGCGCAAACCAATCAATAAACGCCGATTGTGATTTTTTTTTTTACCAAAAATATAAGGAAGAATATAAATCGGCCAAAACCGATGAAAAAAATGTTTTTTTATATTATTTTTTTTTTTGGATTTGTATTTTAGCAAAAAGTAAGAAAATTGTTTTTTTTTTTGCAAAATGGTTGCTCTTTTTTTGTTTATAGCGGTGATCAGAAATGACGCAGAGGGGATCAAATACCACCAAAAGAAAGCTCTATTTCTGGGGAAAAAAGATTGCAAAATTTGTTTGGGTACAACGTCGCACGACCGCGCAATTGTCAGTTAAAGCGACGCAACGCCGAATCGCAAAAAGGGCTCTGGTACTAAAGGGGGAAATCCTTCTGGGGTTGAAGTGGTTAACTGACAATTGCACGGTCGTGCGACGTTGTACCCAAACAAAGTTGACATCCTTTTCTCCCCACAAATAGAGCTTTCTTTCGGTGGTATTTGATCCCCTCTGCCATTTTTATTTTTTGCGCTATAAACAAAAAAAGAGCGACAATTTTGAGAAAAAAAAAAAACAAACAATATTTTTACCTTTTTGCTATAATAAATATTTTAAAAAATTGTAAAAAAACGAATTTATTTCTCAGTTTAGGACAATATGTATTCTTCTACATATGACAATTATACAGTGATCAGTGCTAAAAATAGCCACTGATTTCTGTATAAATGTCACTGGCAGGGAAGGGGTTACCAATAGGGGGCAATCAAAGGGTTAAATGTGTTCCCTAGGGAGGTGTTTTCTACCTGTGGGGGGAGTGTAGTGACTGGGGATAGAGAGAGAATTGTGTTCCTGATCACTGGGAACAGCAGATCTTTTTCCAGTTCCCTGTCAGAACGGGGATCTGTTTGTTTGAACTGAGAGATCCCCGTTCTAAGCTCTCTGTGGAGCGCCTTGGCTCTGGGCCACGTGTCATGGGTCGTCGTCATTGTATGGCGGCCTCTCATGATCACGCCCGCCGGCGGACAGTGACGAACACAGATTGAGTTAAGGAGCCAATCAGCGGCTCTTTACCACGCGATCAGCTGTGTCCAATCACAGTTGATCATGATGTACACAGTACCCACTACTGCTGTCAATCAGTGCCCACTACTGCTGACAATCAGTGCCCACTACTGCTGTCCATAGTGCCCACCACTGCTGCCAATCAGAGCCCACTACTGCTATCAATCAGTGCCCACCACTGCTGCAAATCAGTGAGGCTACTGCTGTCAAACAGCGTGACCAATGCTGCCATTTAGTGCCCAGCAGTTTCTCCTTATCAATGTCACAGATCAGTGTCACTTACCACTGCCCATTAGTGTCACCTACCAGTGCCGCCTATCAGTGCCCAACAGTGCCTCCTATCAGTGCCCATCAGTACATCCTCATCAGTGCCTCTTCATCAGTGCCTGCCAGTGCCGCCTCATCAGTACCCATCAGTGCAGCCTATCAGAACCCATCAATGCCACCTCATCAATGCCCATCAGTACAGCCTATTAGAACCCATCAATGCCGCCTCATCAGTGCCCATCAGTGCAGCCTTTTAGAACCCATCAATGCCGCCTCATCAGTGCCCATCAGTGCAGCCTTTTAGAACTCATCAATGCCTTCTCATCAGTGCCCATCAGTTCAGCCTAACAGAACTCATCAATGCCGCCTCATCAGAACCCATCAATGCCGCCTCATCCATGCCCATCAGTGCAGCCTATCAGAACTCATCAATGCCGTCTCATCAGTGCCCATCAGTGCAGCTTATCACAACTCATCAATGCCGTCTCATCAGTTCCCATCAGTGCAGCCTAACAGAACTCATCAGTGCCGACTCATCAGAACCCATCAATGCCGCCTCATCCATGCCCATCAGTGCAGCCTATCAGAACTCATCAATGCCACCTTATCAGTGCCCATCAGTGCAGCCTATCAGAACCCATCAATGCCGCCTCATCAGCACACATCAGTTAAGGAGAAAAATTACCCGTTTGCAAAATTTTATAACAAACTGTGAAAAAGGTTTTTTTTTTTTTCAAAATTTACGGTCTTTTTTTGTTTACTTAGCAAAAAATAAAAAACCCATCAGTGATTAAATACCACCAAAAGAAAGCTCTATCTGTGTAAAAAAAATATGAAAAAAATGTCATATGGGTACAGTGTTACGCGACCGAGCAATTGTCCTTCAAAGTGTGACAGTGCTGAAAGCTGAAAGTTGGCCTGGGCAGGAAGGAGGTGACAGTACCCAGTAGGCATGCGGTTAAAGTGGTTAAGACATTGGGCGGCACAGTGGTGTAGTGGATAGCACTTTCGCCTGGCAGCAAAAGGGTCGCTGGTACGAATCCCAATCACGACACTACCTGCCTGGAGTTTGCATGTCCTCCCTGTGCCTGCGTGGGTTTCCTCCGGGTACTCCGGCTTCCTCCCACACTCCAAAGACACGCTGGGAGGTTAATTGGACCCTGTCTAAATTGGCCCTAGTATACAGTATGTATGAATGTGAGGGACCTTAGATTGTAAGTAGAGTTGAGCGAACACCTGGACGTTCGGGTTCGGAGGGTCCAAACGAACTTTGGGAAAAAGTCCGGGTTTGGCACCGAACGTTGCCCAAACTTTATCCCGGACCCCAAACCCCATCAAAGTCAATGGGGACCCGAACTTTTAGGCACAAAAATGGCTGTAACAAAGTCCTGGCAAGTGATAGAGGGCTGCAAAAGGAAGTAAAATGGAGGTAAGAGTAGGGCAAGTGCCCTACAAAAAAATGGGCATAGGGAAAATAAATTAAAATCAAATAAACTAGGAGATGATTTTTGAACAATAATGTGTCCCTCTAAGCAGAAGCCTCTGCCTAGTGCAGTCAGATCGCTCAAAGCAGCAATATGTGAAATCTCAAATTACTCCCACAATCTGATCGTTGTGTACGATCGTAATGATCGTTGTGTTATGCAGGGTTTGATCTGCAATCTGTCACTCAAAGCAGCAGTATGTGAAATCTCAAATTTCTGCAATCTGTCCCTCAGAGCAACAGCAGTAGTAATCTCAGGATGCAGGATCAGATGTTAAAATGTCTGCAATCTGTCCCTCACAAAAACGCCGGCAGCTTCCTCTCCCTACAATAACCCAAGAGCATGTGACATGCAGCACTGTGACTCCAGCCTAATATAGAGGCTGGGTCATATGATGCACTGGCCAATCACAGCCATGCCATTAGTAGGCATGGCTGTGATGGCTTCTAAGGGCAAACCAGTGAAACGCTTGTTGATTGGCTGCCCTGCAGCTATTCAAAATGCATGATCAACTACCAGAACCCAGAACGTTTTTTGAAACATCCGTGTTTAGGTCCAGGTGCCGGACACCCCAAAGTTTGGTACGGACCCGAACGTTACAGTCCGGGTTCGCTCAACACTAATTGTAAGCTCTTTGAGTGTAGGGACTGATGTGAATATTCTGACTCCAACTGTTGTAATGGTGACTTATCCCTTGCTGAGACCTCTATGTCTGCCCTGTATAAGCAGATATAATCACCGCGGGCAGTCTTTATCAGATAGCTTGAACTCACCAGACACCGATTCTTCCATAAGCGTATATTTATTGCTAATGGCAGGTACAGCAGACAACAAATGTGGCAGATGGTTGAAAGATATTATCTTCAGGTCAAAACATGGTAATG
Source organism: Glandirana rugosa (assembly GCA_018402905.1). Lineage (NCBI taxonomy): Eukaryota > Metazoa > Chordata > Amphibia > Anura > Ranidae > Glandirana > Glandirana rugosa. The sequence continues at coordinate 110,942 of BLSH010211519.1, read as the reverse complement.
TGTCCTAGGATGCAAGCAGATTGTGTGAGGCCTAAAAAATGAGGGGCCATCTTCTTCCTCATGAGACAGAGAGAGGGCACAGGAAGAGGAAGTCACAGAGTGACCCAGTAAAAGGAAATTGACTGAGAAGCTGGGAGGGGCGCACTTAGAAAACAGAACAGGACACTGCAGTATCCAAAACAACCACAAGATGGCAGTGCAATAACCAACTATACAAACATTACTAAACTATGCATAGCATTGTGTTACATAAGTGTAACAGCACAGCGAATGTACAATATATATATGTAAAGTGCTGCGTAAATTGACGGCGCTATATAAGTACCTAAAATAAATAAATAAATGACAGCAATCTATTGATCCCTGTCATCAGGATCAGTTAGATCTCTGGTGCCCCAATAAATAAGACATAAGCGTTGTAGTTAACTCCAACACGCCGCACTTATCTCCAGCCAAACTCATTGCAGGAGCCGGCCTACAAAACATCTTGAAGTTGGATAAAAATAATGGAACATCAGACAATTAGGAGTTGAGCTGTACAGTAAAGTTGTTGGTGTAATTATTATTGAAGCGAAGGCATCTCGGTGCGAATTCGAACGGCAATAAATACTCAGACTTGATCAGTGAAATGTAATTAGGAAACCATTAAAAAAAAACAGAAGTGGTGGCTAAATGATCTCCAAAGGCAAGATTATAAATCTATTTTATATCGAGTCGGAGATAAGTGTTATTTTTTTTTTTTTTAAATACTCCGAGGAGTTTAGCTACCAGACAAACCTAAAAGGCATGCAAAGTGCAGACAGCATAATGCATTTGGCCTGAATACAGAAAATGACGATTTTCGGTTAATTTGCCGAGTGAGCGAGCTATGGGAACAAGCATCGAGTTTCTCCTCCAATTCTGTGTGGCAAGTCTGGGAGACAGATAAAGAGTTTTATGGATTTTTATCATCATTTTTATTATTTTTTTACTTTTTATTTTTGCCTTACAAGATTTCTATAGATCCGTCTGTCTGTTTAAGAGGGAAGTGATGCTTTCTCGAGATGGCGGACACGAGAGGGAAAAAAAAAAAAAAAAGGGAGAGCACAGGCGGTAGAGCTCTTTCGTAGTGAAGGGAGAATTTGTCTGTCTG
>BLSH010211519.1:60695-82061 GCA_018402905.1 Glandirana rugosa | reverse complement strand
AGAAAGCTCTATTTGTGGGAAAAAAAGGACGCAAATTTCGTTTGGGTACAACGTCGCACGACCGCGCAATTGTCAGTTAAAGCGACGCAGTGCCGAATCGCAAAAAGTGCTCTGGTCCTAAAGTGTGAAATCCTTCCGGGGCTGAAGTGGTTAAGCCTAAAATATGCACTTTTACCGGTTCCCAACCGTCTCGCGTACATTTGCTGCCGCAGAGTGGCTTGATATTGCGAATCGTCGTCTATAGGTGGGGGCTCGCGCGTGTGCCGAACTCTCCAGCAGCGTGGCCACGAGTCGGGCAGACTTGATGTCCGCCGGCGACCCACGATCGCCTGACACAGAAGAAAAATGGGCAACCCGATGTAAACACGGCGGTCCCCCGTACTGTCAGGCGGCATGTAAGAGATCTACTGATCCCTGTCACTGGGATCAGTTAGATCTCTGGTGCCTCTGGCAGCCCCGCCCCCTCACAGTTAGAACGCCTAGGGAACACAGTTACCCCCTAGAGCGCCCCCTGCAGGTTAACCGCTTCCCTGCCAGTGACATTTAGGCGTATTAAATAAATTAGCTGTAACATCGGACCCGATGTCAGGGAAAAATCGGCGCCAAAAACGTGATTTTGACGGCGTTTTGCATCGGCGTTAATGCATGTTAGTGAGCGTCAGCGTTAATAGGCGTTTTGTTTGAAAAAAAACGTTCCTCTGCTATTTTTTAACCTGAGAACGCCGCTGGTAAAAATGCCGGTTAACGTCGCTACAGCGTTAATGCGCATTAGTGAGCGTTTTGCCAGCTCAGCGTCAGAAATGCCATAACGCTACAGCCTCAGAACACGCGGGCCATAGGTTCTGCTTTCAGCTCACCAATGCCGACTCTATCTACGTCAGCATTTTTATGGGGCCATTGAGAGCTGCAGAAAACGCTCAAACGCAGCGGTAAAAAACGTCCGTGTGTATGAGGCCTTATACAGTAATCAGCGGATATTTACATTTCTGATCTCTGTATAAATATCATTGGTCCCAAAAAAAAGTGTAAAAAATGTCCGACATGTCCGCCGCAATATCGATAAAAATCACAGATCGCCACCATTACTAATAAAAAATATATAGTAAAAACACCAGAAATTAATTCTCATGGTTTGTAAACGCGGCAACTTTTGCGCAAACCAATCAATAAACGCTGATTGCATTTTTTTTTACCACAAATAGGAGGAAGAATATAAATCGGCCAAAACCGATGAATACATTTTTTTTTTAAAGTATTTTAGCAAAAAACTAAGAAATTTGGGGGTTTTTTTTGCAAAATTGTCGTTCTTTTTTTGTTTATAGCGGCGATCAGAAATGACGCAGAGGGGATCAAATACCACCAAAAGAAAGCTCTATTTGTGGGGAAAAAAAGGACGCAGATTTGGTTTGGGTACAACGCCGCACGACCGCGCAATTGTCAGTTAAAGCGACGCAGCGCCGTATCGCAAAAAGTGCTCTGGTCCTAAAGTGGGGAAATCCTTCCGGGGGTGAAGTGGTTAACAAAACACAAAAAACGGCTCAGGCAAAGAGAAGGTTAACCCTAGCATAACATAAGATATATTTTTCATGTTGAATGCATGCAAACTAATGTATCAATGTAACACTTTCAGACATTTATTACCTCTACCAGACCACCTCCTCCTCAACCCCCGACAGTGCCAGGGGTAGGTTGGCGAGGTGCCCTGCCTGCATCTCAAGCCTTCTTCCCTTTTATTTTTTAGCCTCGATGTGGAAATATTTAGGATGAAAGCTCCTTTTTTTAAAAAAAAAAAAAAGATGCTCCTGATTCTGTTGAACCGAGCAACGGACCCGGGCGCTTTCTTCTTCAAAAGAAATCATTTAAATCTCCATCTTTTCAATATTATTTTGCAGTTTTCGGCTGTCACTCAAGCCGCCTCCTTACCGCGGAGCGAGCCATTAATTTATTGACTTTTGTGTCTCTGTTGGCCAATCTAACCTGCAAGGTGTCAATAGTAATTACGGCTCGGATGTGAAGCTCATTTTAAGTCGCAAACATCTGAAGCTTGTTCGGGTTTCCTGGCAAGATAATTTATTTAATCATCCCGCACACAAATTTTCATCTCGGCGTAACACCGGCGCGCTACAGAGGCTTCCATCCATAATTATGCAAGCAGCCTTCATAGGAGCGTTACAGCCCGCTACAGTGTCATATATGGAGGTAATACGGAGGGTGATGGGGACGGTGCGGCCAGCGCGTCCCGAAACTGTTTTTCTTCAATGTGCATTAAAAGGTTAACTCCAATTTTGTAAGAAAAAAAAAATCAAAGCTAATACAGCATTGTACAGTGCGTCCGGAAAGTATTCACAGCGCTTCTCTTTTTCCGCATTTTGGTAAGTTAGAGCTGCGCGATTGATCGTTAACCACTTCCCGCCTGGCCTATAACAGAATGACGGGCGGGAAGTGGTATAGTTATCCTGACTGGGCGTCATATGAGGTCCAGCAGGACAACAAGGCGGCGCGCGCCGGGGGGGGGGGGGGGGGCGTGCAGCGCGGCGATCGGTGGTGTGGTGTCAGTCTGACACACCACATCTCCAATCTTGGTAAAGAACCTCTGATGGAGGCTCTTTACCACGTGATCAGCTGTGTCCAATCACAGTGTAAATAGGAAGAGCCGTTTATCAGCTTTTCCTCCACGCGCACTGCCAGAGGCGAGTAGAGCAGAGTCAATCGGCGGCTCTCCTCAGAGTGGGGGTCTGCGCTGATTGATTAGTGCAGCCCCCCCCCCCGAGGATGCACACCCAGGACCACCAGGGATGCCCACCCAGGACCACCAGATATGCCCACCCAGGACCACCAGAGATGCCCACCCAGGACCACCAGAGATGCCCACCCAGGAACACCAGGTATGCCAATCAATACCCAACAGGGATGGCACTCAGTGCCCATCAGTGATGCCTGCCAGTGCCTCCTCATCAGTGCTGCCTAACAGTGCCACCCATCAGTGCCCATCAATGCCACATATTAGTGCCCAGTGCCACCTGTGAGTGCCCATCAGTGTCACCTATGAGTGCCCATCAGTGCCGCCTATCAGTGCCACCTATCAGTGCCCAACAGTGCCACATATCAGTGCCACCTGTTAGCGCCCATCAGTGCCGCATATAATTGCCACATCATCAGTGCCCATCATTGCCACCTCATCAGTGCCAATCAGTACTGCCTCATCAGTGCCCATCAGTGTAGCCACATCAGTGCCATTCAGTGAAGAAGAAAACATACTTATTTACAAAGTTTTGTAACAGAAACAAAGAAAACTTTTTTTGTTTTCAAAATTTTTGCTCTTTTTTATTTATAGCGCAAAAAATAAAAACCGCAGAGTTGATCAAATACCACCAGAAGAAAGCTCTATTTGTGGGTAAAAAATTATAAAAATTCTGTTTGGGTACAACGTCGCACGATCGCGCAATTATCATTCAAAATGCAATAGCGCTGGAAGCTGAAAATTGGCCTGGGCAGGAAGGGGGAAAAGTGCCCGGTATTTAAGCGGTTAAAGAATCGAGATCGCGATTCAACCCTCCTCTTAAAACAGCATTTCCCCAATTCTATGTAACGAGTGCAGAGAGTTCTCTGCTCACTTCTGACAGCTGACAAAAAAAATCCAGGTAGCCTGCCAAGTTTATTCCAACATTGCTTAGGCGGAGATAAAGAGAAACATTGTAACAAATAATTCTTTAGATCAAAGGAATGAACTTCCGGCTGCAAATGAGAGCGGTTTAACCAAAGACGAAACCTTTTTCTAACACTTGTTGCTTACAAGTAGAGTTGAGCGAACCTGAACTGTAAAGTTCGGGTTCGTACCGGACTTTAGGGTGTCCATGTCCCGAACCCGAACATTTGAGGAAAAGTCCGGGTTCGGGTATTTTTTCCCGCCTTTTGAATAGCTGCCGGGCAGCCAATCAACAAGCGTTTCACTCGTTTGCCCTTAGAAGCCATCACAGCCATGCCTACTAATGGCATGGCTGTGATTGGCCAGTGCATAATGTGATCTAGCCTCTATATGAGGCTGGAGTCACAGTGCTGCATGTTACATTCTCTCAGACTAGTGTAGGGAGGGGATGCTGCTGCCGCCGCTGTGAGGGACAGATTAGCGTTATAAAATCTAGCGCAGCCGCCTGTCCGCAGCCAACGTGGACAAGCTAACCTTTATTAAAATGAACCAGGCATGGATCCCACAAGACTTGTCTGTACCTTGTCAGTCTGCACACTGTGGAAAGCCGCAGCAGTTGGCACCTGTGTTTCGTCATCATCAGAGGTGTGCTGTGGTGGTGTTTCCATGTCCTCATCCTGCAACAGAAGTGGTCGGGCATCGGTGCACTCAATGTCTTCTACTTCTAGGCCAGGGCTATGTGGATGGCCCACGGAAAGCACACTAGCAGAGTCATCAAAAAGCATAAGAGACTGCTGCATGACTTGGGGCTCAGACTGCTTGGCTGATTTACAAGGGGCTGAGGTGAAAGACAGATGGCCATGGGGTTCAGGTGCCAACTCTGAGCTTTCATCAAGGGACCGGGAGGGAGATAATGTGAAGGAACTGGAGGCATTGTCAGCCACCCAATCTACTATCGCCTGTACTTCTTCTGGCCTCACCATTCGTTGAGCGGCATTCGTGCCAACCATATAACGTTGAAGGTTCTGTCGGCTACCTGAGGAAGGTGTTTCACTTGTGCGTGTAGCTGGCACGGATCGACAACATCCTCTCCTTCCAACAGGAGCTTCACCAACACCACCAACACCAGCAGCACCACGACCATCACCACGTCCCTTATTTGGGGGCTCAGTGGAAGCACAAGGCGAAGGCAGAGAAGGAGGAAGAGGTCGCCAACACAGCTGTGGCACCGCCAGCACCTCAGAAGGCAGGGTTAGCATGGCTGAAATGTGGAAAAGCTTTGTCAGCAGCCCGCCACAACAAACAGCACCACCCGCTGATAGGCAACGTCTTAGCAGGAGGCAGCATTTTAGCAACATGGTGGAACAGTATGTGTGCACACGCCTACACGTACTGACTGATGGGTCTGCCCCATTCAACTTCTGGGTCTCTAAATTGGGCACATGGCCTGAGCTTGCCCTTTATGCCTTGGAGGTGCTGGCCTGCCCTGCAGTCAGTGTATTGTCTGAACGTGTGTTTAGCACGGCAGGGGGCGTTATCACAGACAAGCGGAGCTGCTTGTCCACATCCAACGTGGACAAGCTTACCTTTATTAAAATGAATCAGGCATGGATCCCACAAGACTTGTCTGTACCTTGTGCAGAATAGACATTTAGACCGGACTCACACAGCCATTCATATACTTAAGTGAACTTATTCTTTTTTTTTTTTAGAAAGGTCTCAATATTTTGGGGGCTACCCCAATTAGAAAAAAAAAAACAAACAAAAAACAGTGTTGGCTACCTCCTCCTCCACCACAACCGCCACGGTCACCGCCTCCTCAACCTCCTACTCCACATCCACCTCCTCCTCCATTTTTTATTTTTTTATGTGATTTTAAGTTATTTCCCTATCCACATCCCCTATCCTTATTTCCATATCCACATTTGTTTGCAGGGCACTTGTCCTACTCTTACCCCCATTTTGCTTCCTTTTGCAGCCCTCTAGTCCTTTCCAGGACTTTTTTAGAGCCATTTTAGTGCCCAAAAGTTCGGGTCACCATTGACTTCAATGGGGTTCGGGGTCAAGTCCTGGGCCAAACTCGAACGTTTTCGCGAAGTTCGGCCGAACCCGAATATCCAGGTGTCCGCTCAACTCTACTTACAAGATAAAATCAGCATTTTTTGCTAGAAAACTACTTGGAACCCCCAAATAGTATATATATATTTAGCAGGGACCCTAGAGAATAATATGGTGGTCGTGGCAATGTATGCCACACTGTATTTGCGCAGCGGTCTTTCAAACACAATATTTTTGGAAAAAACTCACTTTAATGACTTTAAAAAAAACACTAAACTAACGTTAGCCCAATTTTTTTGTATAATGTGAAAGATGATGTTACGCCACGAGAATCATGATCTTTATTCTAAGCAAAAAAATTGTGATTTTCACTTTAGCCAAAATCGTGTAGCTCTAGTTATAGCCTTATTCATAAATTAGTTAAATTCATTATTTTCCTCAAAATTCTACAAACAATCCCCCATAATGACAACGTGAGAGAAGTTTGAAATCTTTGCAAATTTATTAAAAAAACAAAAAAATCCCATGTACATAATTATCACAGACTCCTCCCATGTACATAAGTATCACAGACTCCTCCCATGTACATAAGGATCACAGACTCCTCCCATGTACATAAGTATCACAGGCTCCTCCCATGTACATAAGTATCACAGGCTCCTCCCATGTACATAAGTATCACAGACTCCTCCCATGTACATAAGTATCACAGACTCCTCCCATGTACATAAGTATCACAGACTCCTCCCATGTACATAAGTATCAGACTCCTCCCATGTACCTAAGGATCACAGGCTCCTCCCATGTACATAAGGTTCACAGACCCCTCCCATGTACATAAGGATCACAGACTCCTCCCATGTACATAAGGATCACAGGCTCCTCCCATGTACATAAGGATCACAGGCTCCTCCCATGTACATAAGGATCACAGCCTTTGCCATGACACTCAGAATTGAGCTCAGGTGCCTCCTGTTTCCACTGATCATCCTTGAAATGTTTCTACAACTTGATTGGAGTTCACCTGTGGTAAATTCAGTTGATTGGACATGATTTGGAGAGGCACACACCTGTCTATAGAAGGTCCCATAGTTAACAGTGCATGTCAGAGCACAAACCTAGCCATGAAGTCCAATGAATTGTCTGTAGACCACAGAGACTGGATTGTATGGAGGAACAGATCTGGGGAAGGGTACAGAAAATTTTCTGCAGCATTGAAGGTCCCAATGAGCACAGTGGCCTCCATCATCCTTAAATGAAAGAAATTTTGAACCACCTGGACTGAGCGATCAGGGGAGAAGGGCCTTAGTCAGGGAGGTGACCAAGAACCCGATGGTCACTCTGACAGAGCTCCAGCGTTTCTCTGTGGAGAGAGGAGAACCTTCCAGAAGAACAACCATCTCTGCAGCACTCCACCAATCAGGCCTGTATGGTAGAGTGGCCAGACGGAAGCCACTCCTCAGTAAAAGGCACAGGACAGCTCACCTGGAGTTTGCCAAAAGGCACCTGAAGGACTCTCAGACCATGAGAAACAAAATTCTCTGGTCTGATGAAACAAAGATTGAACTCTTTTGGTCTGAATGGCAAGCACCGTGTCAGAAGGAAACCAGGCACCGCTCATAACTTGACCGATACCATCCCTACAGTGAAGCATGGTGGTGGTAGCAGCATGCTGTGGTGATGTTTTTCTGCTGCAGGAACTGGGAGACTAGTCAGGATCGAGGAAAAGATGAATGCAGCAATGTACAGAGTTATCCTTGATGGATAGAATCCAGAGCACTCTGGACCTCAGACTTGGTTGAAGGTTCATCTTTCAACAGGACAACGACCCTAAGCACACAGCCAAGATTACAAAGGAGTGGCTACGGGACAACTCTGTGAATATCCTTGAGTGGCCCAGCCAGAGCCCAGACTTGAACCCGATTGAACATCTCTGAAAATGGCTGTGCACTGACACTCCCCATCCAACCTGATGGAACTTGAGAGGTCCTTCAAAGCAGAATGGGAGAAACTGCCCAAAAATAGGTGTGCCAAGCTTGTAGCATCACCCAACAAGACTTGAGGCTGTAATTGGTGCCTGTGATACTTATGTACATGGGAGGAGTCTGTGATACTTATGTACATGGGAGGAGTCTGTGATACTTATGTACATGGGAGGAGTCTGTGATACTTATGTACATGGGAGGAGTCTGTGATACTTATGTGCATGGGAGGAGTCTGTGATACTTATGTACATGGGATTTTTTCATTTTTTATTTTTAATTAATTTGAAAAGATTTCAAACAAACGTCTCTCACGTTGTCATTATGGGGGATTGTTTGTAGAATTTTGAGGAAAATAATGAATTTAATCCATTTTGGAATAAGGCTGTAACTAGAGCTACACGATTTTGGCTAAAGTAAGATTCTCAATTTTTTTGCTTAGAGAATAAAATGGCGCTCGATGCAATTTTTTTATGTGACACTGTTTTTGCACATCAGTTTTTCAAACGCAAAAAATTCACTTTCATGAATTAAAAAACCAAACATAGTATATACCCCAATTTATACAATATGAAAGATTATGTTAGGCTGAGTAAACAGATACCCAACAGGCCATGTTTAAAATTGCGCACGCTCGTGGAATGGCGCCAAACTATGGTACATAAAAATCTCCATAGGCGACGCTTTCAAAATTTCTACAGGTTACTGGTTTAGAATTACAGAGGAGGTCTAGTGCTAGAATCTTTGCTCTCGCTCATTCGTTCGCGGCGATAACTCCACATATGGGAACGCGGTTTACGTATGTGGGCGTGACCTACGTATGCGTTCACTACTGCACGAGAAGAAAGGGGAACTCTATTTTTTATTTTTCTCTATTACAATTTTTTTAATTTTTACACTGTCCCTAAAAAAAATTTGGATCACTTTTATTGCTATCACAAGCAATGTAAACAACGATAACAATACAGCATGACAGGTCCTCTTTATGGAGAGATCTGGGGTCTAAAATACCTCAGATCTCTCCTGTACCCTTGAAAAGGCAAAAGATTTAAAAAAATGTTCTATCTTTTGCTTTAAGAAAAAAAGTCCTGAAAACTGGAAGCGACGTCATGACGTCGCTCTGGTCCTCCAAGGGCACAGAGATGAGTGGCGGCCATCTTGCCATTGCTTATCTCTTTGGCAAGGGTTGGTTTACTGGGCTCAGCAATCGGTAAATTAAGCCGGTGGACCATCGGGAAGCGCTGGGAGTGGGGGGCATCAATATTAGTACGTCGCTTCAAAGCAGGGATAAGAAACAAAGAGATCTGTTAGTAAAAGCAGCACACATTACACAATAATAGGCACACATTTAATCCCTTGATTGCCTCTTAGATGTTAGCCCCTCTCCAGCCAGTGTCATTAGTACAGTGACAGTGTATAGTATTATCGCTGATCACTGTATTAGTGTCACTGGTGATATCAGTGGCAGTTAGTCAGTTCCACAACCCCAGTGTCAGTTAGTGTCATACTGCCCGCTGCGCTTGCAGTCCTATGATAAGTCGCTGATCGCCACCATTACTAGTATAAAAAAATAAAATAAAAATTCCAATATATATCCCATAGTTTGTAGATGCTATAACCTTCACACAAACCAATCAATATTCACTTATTGGGATTTTTTTTTTTTTTTTTCAAAAACATAGCAGAATGCGTTTTGGCCTAAATTTGGGTTACAACCAAAAACGTAAATGTATTTTATTGGGATTTTATGTGATAGACCAACACAAAGTGGCTCATAATTGTGAAGTGGAAGGAAAATGATACAAATAAATATGTGAAAAGTGTGGGGGGGGGGCATTTGTATGGCGCCCCCCGGAGGCAATACTTTGTAGAACCGCTTTTCCCTGCAATTAAAGCTGCAAGTCTTTTTGGGGAAGTCTCTGCCAGCTTTGCCCATCTATTTCTGCCCATACTTCTTTGAAAAATATCTCAAGCTCTGTCAGATTGGATGGAGGGCGTCTGTGATCAGCAATTTTCAAGTCTTGCCACAGATTCTCAATGGGATTTAGGTCTGGACTGTGACTGGGCCATTCTAACCCATGAATGTACTTTGATGTAAGCCATTCCATTGTAGCTCTGGCTGGATGTTTAGGGTCGTTGTCCTGCTAGAAGGTGAACCTCCGCCCCGGTCTCAAGTCTTTTGCTGACTCTAACAGGTTTTCTTCTAAGATTGCCCTGTATTTAACTCCATCCGTCTTCCCATCAACTCTGACCAGCTTCCCTGTCCCTGCTGAAGAAAATCATCCCCACACCATGATGCTGCCGCCACCATGTTTCACAGTGGGGATGGTGTGTTCAGGGTGATGTGCAGTGTTAGTTTTCTACCACACATAGTGTTTTGCTTTTAGGCCAAAAAGTTCAATTTTGGTCTCATCTGAGCAGAGCCCCTTCTTCCATGTTTGCTGTGTCCCCCGCATGGCTTCTCACAAACTGCAAACGGGACTTCTTATGGTTTTTTTTATCAATGGCTTTCTTCTTGCCACTCTTCCATAAAGGGCAGATTTGTGGAGAGCAAGACTAATAGTTGTTCTGTGGACCGATTCTCCCACCTGAGCTATGGATCTCTGCAGTTCCTCCAGAGTTACCATGGGCCTCTTGGCTGCTTCTCTGATGAATGCTCTCCTTGCCCGGCCGGTCAGTTTAGGTGGACGGCCATGTCTTGGTAGGTTTGCAGTTGTGCCAGACTCTTTCCATTTTCAGATGATGGATTGAACAGAGTTCCGTGAGATGTTCAAAGCTTGGGAGATTTTTGTATAACCTAACCCTGCTTTATACTTCTCCACAACTTTATCCCTGACCTGTCTGGTGTGTTCCTTGGCCTTCATGGTGCGGTTTGTTCACTAAGGTTCTCTAGAAAACCTCTGAGGGCTTCACAGAACAGCTGTATTTACAGTTGTGCTCATAAGTTTACATACCCTGGCAGAATTTAAGATTTCTTGCCCATTTTTCAGAGAATATGAATGATAACACAAAAACTTTTCTTTCACTCATGGTTGGTGTTTGGCTGAAGCTATTTATTATCAATCAACTGTGTTTACTTTTTTAAATCAGAATGACAACAGAAACTACCCATATGACCCTGCTCAAAAGTTTATAGACCATGGTGATTTTGGCCTGATAATATGCACACAAGTTGACACAAAGGGGTTTGAATGGCTATTAAAGGTAACCATCCTCACCTGTGATCTGTTTGCTTGTAATTAGTGTATGTGTATAAAAGATCAATGAGTTTCTGGACTCCTGACAAACCCTTGCACCTTTCATCCAGTGCTGCACTGACGTTTCTGAGTCATGGGGAAAGCAAAAGAATTGTCAAAGGATCTGCGGGATAAGGATGTTGAACTGTATAAAACAGGAAAGGGATATAAAATGATATCCAAGGAGATGAGAATGCCAATCAGCAGTGTTCAAACTCTAATCAAGAAGAGGAAAATGAGGGGTTCTGTTAAAACCAAACCACAACCAGGTAGACCAACTAAAATGTCAGCCACAACTGCCAGGAAAATTGTTTGGGATGCAAAGAAAAGCCCACGAATAACTTCAGGACTCTCTGAAAACATGTGGTGTGGCTGTTTCAAGATGCACAATAAGGAGGCACTTGAAGAAAGATGGGCTGCATGGTCGAGTCACCATAAGAAAGCCATTACTATGCAAATGCCACAAAGTATCCTGCTTACAATACACCAAACAGCACAGAGACAAGCCTCAAACCTTCTGGAGGGATGAGACCAAAATTGAGCTTTTTGGCCACAACCATAAACCCTACATTTGGAGAGGAGTCAACAAGGGCTGTGAAACACGGAGGAGGATAGCTGATGTTTTGGGGATGTGTGAGCTACAAAGGCACAGGAAATTTGGTCAAAATCGATGGCAAGATGAATGCAGTTATCAAAAAATACTGGAGGAACATTTGCATTCATCAGCCAGGAAGCTGCGCATGAGACATGACACTGATCCAAAACACAAGGCCAAGCCGACCCGTCATTGGCTACAGCAAAATAAAGTGAAGGTTCTGGAGCGGCCATCTCAGTCTCCTGACCTCAATATCATTGAACCACTCTGGGGAGATCTCAAACATGCAGTTCATGCAAGACAGCCCAAGAAATTCCAGGAACTCCTGGAGGCTTTTTTGCCAAGAGGAATGGGCAGCTTTACCATCTGAGAAGATAAAGAGCCTCATCCACAAATACCACAAAAGACTTCAAGCTGCCATTGATGTTAAAGGGGGCAATACACGGTATTAAGAACAGGGGTATGTAAACTTTTGATCAGGGTCATTTGGGGAGTTTCTGTTGTCATTATGATATAAAAAGAGTAAACACAGTTGGTTGATAATAAATGGCTTCAGCCAAACACCAACCATGAGTGAAAGAAAAGTTTTTGTGTTCTCATTCATATTCTCTGAAAAATGGGCAAGAAATCATAAATTCTGCCAGGGTATGTAAACTTATGAGCACAGCTGTATTTCACTCACTGTATACTGAGATTAAATGACACACAGGGGGACTCTATTTACTAATTAGGTGACTTCTGAAGGCAATTAATTCCACTGGATTTTAGTTAGGGGTATCAGAGTAAAGGGGGTGCCATACAAATGCCCCCCCCCCCACACTTTTCACAGATTTATTTGTATCATTTATCCTTTCTCTTCCACTTCACAATTATTTGTCACTTTGTGTCGATCCATCACATAAAATCCCAATAAAACACATTTACCTTTTTGGATGTAACGTGAAAAAATGCGGAGAATTCCAAGGGGTATGAATACTTTTTCAAGGCACTGTAAACGATCGTCATTATGATCACATTAATCAATAATATAGATATATTGTAAATAATCCAAAAGGCATAAAAAAAAAACAAAAGAAACATGAACAGTAAAAAATAAAGTCTAAAACAAACAATGAAATATCTTCTACTCCGCAGTTCCACAAAAATGGTGAATTTAATGTTTCCCTCCCAATCAACGCATGCTGTGAGGACAATCAAACGCACTCACCAGACTCCATGTGACCTCTAACACGATAGGCGGGCTGACGGCCAAGTTGTTTGATTGTTCTCACAGCGGTGATTCACCATTTTTGTGGGTCCATGAAATAGAAGACATTGCACAGTTTGTCTTTTTCTTTTGAACGTTCGTATTTCATTTGTGTTTTTTTTTTATGCCTTTGGATTATGTATATCATTGTTTGATGGGATCACGATGGTGACCGGTTATATAAATATAGAATATTTCACTGTATTGCATAGCAGAGGCTTTGTGGATATATCATTTTCACACATTCGTTTCCAATGAGATTTACTGTAAAATTTTGGTTTGCTGCAGGCTGGCTGGTAAGTGAGCTGGGAATTTTTTTTGTTTTTGTTTTTATTTGACATGCATCGCCCTTTCATGTGCTCCTTGCTGTTAAGGCCAGTTATAGGCAGTGGTCGTTTGTTTGAGATATAACAAGTCACAATACACAGCACATTTAATACACATAGGGGCCAGTGGAGGCTCGCACATAAGGGCTCTTGGGGCAGTGCCCCACCAAAAAAATAAGTAAGAAATAAAAATTAACTATAATTATTAACCAACAGCAGCACAGCTAGAGAGAAACTCCAAAGAAAAAAAAATCTTTGGAATTTCTCTCTAGCTGTGCTGCTGTTGCTAATTGCTAGAATAGACAGATTAGATAAGAAAGAGAAGTGTAATCTACCGAGCAACAGGGCAAACGTCCCAAATCTCATTAAAAAACCCTATCTAGAACACAGTAAAATGAATTCTCCACCCTCATTGGCTGCTTTCCAACATTCCATTCTGAGAATAGGAGCTTTTTGGGATGCCTAAATCTGCCTAGTCCATTTGGTCTCTGCCTGGGGGGGGGAGCCAAGATCTTCTCTGCTTGCAGTTACACATTCTAGCCTGCTATCTAGCCAGGTCTCCCCCCTCCACAAGTTGCACTCCGACACTTAGTCTCTACCTCTCCAGCAGTGTTTCCCCTCTCCACCAGGGACCCTTCCCCCACCCACCATCCTGTACAGAGCAGAGGGAGAGGACATGAGGAATCCAGGGAAAGATCCAAGCACAGCAATGTCTGCAAGGTAAGACCTCTGAGCACACATGACAGGGAACTGCCAGCAATACACAGGCAGTGATTAGTCTGCATCCATAGATAACAGATAAGGCTGTACAGGTCCCTTCCAAAGCTCAGCAGTAGGATAAGAACTCTGAGCCGGCATGCAAGTCACAGGGAGTTCTCAGGGATACACAGGCAGTAATTGATCTGCAATTAGTCTGCTGACATTGGGGGACCATAGAGCTCAGCAGCACCGCACACCCTCAGCTCTTCATACTTTACTGTTTAACAAGCAGCTTCAACCAAAACAGCAACAACTCCACTCCTGGTGACTTCTTCATCCCTGCATTCAGTGCATTGTTGGTAATGATTCATGACTTCCAATGCAGGGACCAACGAGTCACCAGGAGTGGAGTTGCTGTGTTGGTTGAAGCTGCCTGTGCTCAGCCTCTGTGTATCTCAGCATCAAACAGAACAAGAGGAATGTCCACTTATGACAATCTCTCTAAAATAACTGCTTTTCAATGAATGGCATTTTAAATCGCCTGATTTTATAATTACATTTTTGGACAGATAATGAAGATTTATGTTAGTGAAGCTGGTCAGTTCCAAAAACCAGGGACATTTTTATGGCTCACCTTGTGTCAGGGGTTAGTAGAGGATTTCCAGCGTTCCTATTATAAAATAAGGAATTAGGATGGAGCTTGATGGGATATGAAACCCCACATAATAGTCTGTGCTGCGTTCCTGTGCAGACCTCACAGCTCATGTAGTTCTTTACCTTTGGGATTTAATGGATGAATGAGCCAGCAATATTTTATTGAGAATTATACTGTACATTGTGTACAGAGTGGGTGGAGCCTATAAGAGGTGTGGCTTCTAAGAAGTGGGATGGGGCAAAAAGGAAGGGCAGGGTCTGGCGCCCCACCATCTTAAAACTTCACCAGCCGCCACTGATAGGGGCCCATTTATAAAAAAAATAAAAAATGCTGGCATTCTCTCAGCGTCATGAATAACACCCATAATGTGTCTAATAAGTGTATTTCCTGTGATCTTCAGCCCCATCTAGTGGCCATAATCCATTTTTTCCCTAAAATACCACAATCAGCTAACCACTGGGTAGAGCTACAAAGGGAAGATACCAGGGGGGAAGTTATAATAGGAATATGCTATAGGCCCCCTAATCAGAGGGAGGAGGGGGAGGCAGACCTCCTATCGCAATTTGGAATAGCGGCTAGGAAGGGAAGTGTCATTATAATGGGGGATTTTAATTATCCAGATATTGACTGGGAGGAAGGTACTGCACATTCAACTAAGGCTCGCCATTTCCTAAAAGTCCTGCAGGACAATTTCATGGGTCAAAATGGTAAATGCACCAAAAAGAGAAAAAGCATTATTAGACCTTTTAGGCTTGTGCAATTTGTTTCGTTCTGAATTTAGTTTTTACCGAATTTTGCAAAATTCGGCAATTTGGACAAATTCCGAATTTTCAATTTCCGAATTTTTCCGAATTTTCGTTTTATCTGAATCGCTGTAATTTGGAAATTCTGAAATTCGCGGTAATTCTGAAATTGCTGTAATTCTGAAATTCGGCAATTGGAACGGCCGAAAATCCAAAATTCAAAAATTCGGAAATCCGAAAATTGGAAAAAACTAAGAATATTTGAAATAATAACTAACTAATAACTATTAAATTATAGGTATTGGGATTTCCTTGGAAGTTTGGCTGTTAATGAACTTAAATATGAAATTTAGCACTAATAGTCACACTTTCAAGAAAATTTCAATACCTATATTTAATAGTTATTAATTATTATTTCAAATATTCTTTCTTATTTCCGAATTTCGGAAATTCGGAAAGAAGGAAGAACATTTGAAATAATAAGTTATTAATTTATTATTTTAACTTATTATAGATTATAATAAGCTATTATTATTTCAAATGTTCTTTCTTATTTCCGGATTTCCGAATTTCGGAAATAAGGAAGAACATTTGAAATAATAAGTTATTGATTTATTATTTTAAATTATAAATTATAATAAGCTAATATTATTTCAAATGTTCTTCCTTATTTCCAACTTTTGCAGTGTGTGACTGTATATATGCATACTGTATGTATGTGTGTGTGTGTGTGTACTGGGTGTGTATATACTGTGTGTATATTGTATGTAAACACACAGTATACATACAATATACACACAGTATATACAAACCCAGTATGCACACACACATACAAACAGTATGCATATATACAGTCACACACTGCAAAAGTTGGAAATAAGGAAGAACATTTGAAATAATATTAGCTTATTATAATTTATCATTTAAAATAATAAATCAATAACGTATTATTTCAAATGTTCTTCCTTATTTCCCAAATTCGGAAATAAGAAACACTTGAAATAATAACTTATTATAATCTATAATATGTTAAAATAATAAATTAATAACTTATTATTTCAAATGTTTTTCCTTATTTCCGAAATTTGGAAATAAGAAAGAACGTTTGAAATAGTAATAAATAACTATTAAATTATAGGTATTGAAATTTCCTTGAAAGTTTGGCTGTTAGTTTACTGAAATATGAAATTTATCACTAATAGCCATATTTTCAAGAAAATTGCAATACTTATAATTTAATAGGTATTTATTATTATTTCAAATGTTTTTCTTATTTCCGCATTTCGGAAATAAGGAAGATCATTTGAAATAATAAGTTATTAATGTATTATTTTAACCTATTATAAATAATAATAAGCTATTATTATTTCAAATGTTCTTTCTTATTTCCAGAATTTCGGAAATTCGGAAATAAGGAAGAACATTTGAAATAATAAGTTATTAATTTATTATTTTAATGTATTATAAATTATAATACGCTATTATTTCAAATGTTCTTCCTTATTTCCGACTTTTGCAGTGTGTGACTGTACATGCATACTGTATGTATGTATGTATGTATATGTACAGTCACACACTATCGGAAATAAGGAAGAACATTTGAAATAATAATAGCTTATTATAATTTATAATACATTAAAATAATAAATGAATAACTTATTATTTCAAATGTTCTTCCTTATTTCTGAATTTCCGAAATTCTGATAATAAGAAAGAACATTTGAAATAATAATAATAGCTTATTATTATTTATAATTTAAAATACATTAATAACTTATTATTTCAAATAATTCGGAAATAAGAAAAATGTTTGAAATAATAATAAATACCTATTAAATTATAGGTATTGGAATTTTCTTGAAAATATGGCTATTAGTGATAAATTTCATATTTCAGTTCACTAACAGCCAAACTTTCAAGGAAATTTCAATACCTATAATTTAATAGTTATTTATTATTATTTCAAAAGTTCTTTCCTATTTCCGAATTTCGGAAATAAGGAAGAACATTTGAAATAATACGTTATTGATTTATTATTTTAAATTATAGATAATAAGCTATTATTATTTCAAATGTTCTTCCTTATTTCCAACTTTTGCAGTGTGTGACTGTATATATGCATACTGTATGTATGTGTGTGTGTGTGCATACAGGGTGTGTATATACTGTGTGTATGTTGGATGTATATTGTATGTATACTGTGTGTTTACATTCAATATACAGACACAGTATATACACACCCAGTATACACACACACATACAAACATACAAACATACAGTATGCATATGTACAGTCACACACTGCAAAAGTTGGAAATAAGGAAGAACATTTGAAATAATAATAGCTTATTATCTATAATTTAAAATAATAAATCAATAACTTATTATTTCAAATGTTCTTCCTTATTTCCGAAATTTGGAAATTCGGAAATAAGAAAGAACATTTGAAATAATAATAGCTTATTATAATTTATAATAAGTTAAAATAATAAATTAATAACTTATTATTTCAAATGATCTTCCTTATTTCCGAAATTCAGAAATAAGAAACTTATTTGAAATAATAATAAATAACTATTAAATTATAGGTATTGGAATTTTCTTGAAAATATGGCCATTAGTGATAAATTTCATATTTAAGTACACTAACAGCCAAACTGTCAAGGAAATTCCAATACCTATAATGTAATAGTTATTAATTATTTCAAATGTTCTTGGTTATTTTCGGATTTCCGAATTTCTGAATTTCCGAATTTCCAAATTTCAGATTTTCATCTGCTCTGATTGCCGAATTGACGAATTACCGCAATTGCCAAATTACTGCAAATTTCTGAATTACCGCAATTGCCGAATTTCTGCAAATTTCCGAATTACCGCAAATACTGAATTACCGCGAATTTCTGAATTTCGGATTTCCGATTTTTTAAATTTCCGAATACCACTAAAGAAAGAAGACAGTGAAAGGAGAAGAAACCACTGAAGGGAGAAGACAACGGAGGAAGAAGAAACCACTGAAGGGAGAAGACAGCGGAGGGAGAAGACAGCGGAGGGAGAAGACAGCGGAGGAAGAAAAAACCACTGGAGGGAGAAGACAGTGGAGGGAGAAGACAGTGGAGGAAGAAGAAACCACTGAAGGGAGAAGGCAGTGGAGGGAGAAGACAGCAGAGGAAGAAGAAACCACTGAAGGGAGAAGACAGCGGAGGAAGAAGAAACCACTGAAGGGAGAAGACAGCGGAGGGAGAAGACAGCAGAGGGAGAAGACAGCGGAGGGAGAAGAAACCACTGAAGGGAGAAGACAGCGGAGGGAGAAGAAACCACTGAAGGGAGAAGACAGCGGAGGGAGAAGAAACTACTGAAGGGAGAAGACAGCAGAGGGAGAAGACAGCGGAGGAAGAAGAAACCACTGAAGGGAGAAGACAGCAGAGGAAGAAGAAACCACTGAAGGGAGAAGACAGCAGAGGAAGAAGAAACCACTGAAGGGAGAAGAAACCACTGAAGAGAGAAGACAGCGGAGGGAGAAGAAACCACTGAAGGGAGAAGACAGCGGAGGGAGAAGAAACCAGTGAAGGGAGGAAGAAAAAAACCACTGGAGGTAGAAGACAGTGGAGGGAGAAGAAACCACTGAAGGGAGAAGACAGCGGAGGGAGAAGACAGCGGAGGAAGAAGAAACCACTGAAGGGAGAAGACAGTGGAGGAAGAAGAAACCACTGAAGGGAGAAGAAACCACTGAAGGGAGAAGACAGCGGAGGGAGAAGATAGCGGAGGAAGAAGAAACCACTGAAGGGAGAAGACAGCGGAGGAAGAAAAAAACCCTGGAGGTAGAAGACAGTGGAGGGAGAAGAAACCACTGAAGGGAGAAGACAGCAGAGGAAGAAGAAACCACTGAAGGGAGAAGACAGCAGAGGAAGAAGAAACCACTGAAGGGAGAAAACAGTGGAGGGAGAAGAAACCACTGAAGGGAGAAGACAGCAGAGTAAGAAGAAACCACTGAAGGGAGAAGACAGCGGAGGGAGAAGAAACCAATGAAGGGAGAAGACAGCGGAGGGAGAAGACAGCGGAGGGAGAAGAAACCACTGAAGGGAGAAGACAGCAGAGTAAGAAGAAACCACTGAAGGGAGAAGACAGCAGAGGAAGAAGAAACCACTGAAGGGAGAAGACAGCAGAGGAAGAAGAAACCACTGAAGGGAGAAGACAGCAGAGGAAGAAGAAACCACTGAAGGGAGAAGAAACCACTGAAGGGAGAAGACAGCGGAGGGAGAAGATAGTGGAGGAAGAAGAAACCACTGAAGGGAGAAGACAGCGGAGGAAGAAAAAAACCACTGGAGATAGAAGACACTGGAGGGAGAAGAAACCACTGAAGGGAAAAGACAGCGGAGGGAGAAGACAGCGGAGGAAGAAGAAACCACTGAAGGGAGAAGACAGCGGAGGGAGAAGAAACCACTGAAGGAAGAAGACAGCGGAGGGAGAAGAAACCACTTGAGGAAGAGGACACCATTTTTAATAAAGGACTTGTCAAAAACCATCTCTTGTGTTTTGTTAAACTACAGTTATTTTTTGTGTACCCCATACTCATTCACATGAGGGGGGCAGGATCTGGGGGCTTGCAGATTCCGAAAAGCCCCCACCCGCAGACCCCGACAACCACAGCCCAGGGTTGTTGGGAAGAGGCCCTTGTCCCCATCAATTTGGGGACAAGGAGCTTTGGGGTGGGGGGCGCAGAGCTCCCCCTGCTATAAGGCACCCACCCCCCCCCCCCATGTTGAGGGCACGTGGTCTTGTATATCAAGTATAAGGCGCAACAACCACAGTAATAGGTCCTTCAATGTAATGGACAAGACATGTAAATAAATTAAAATAAGGGAATTAGTCCATAATGGGAGATAAGTCCATATCAGATGCACTGGAGGTTGTCATCCATTATGAGCTGGAACACAAGCCCACTGGTCACTGTAGGAAGAAGCAAGGAGAGGAGGCGCCTCTAAGTGCAATATGTCAGAAAATAATATATTTTAAACAGCCGATTAAAAACTCACATGTGGTAGCATGGAATAAGACACAAAAAAAAAAAACATCCAAGTCAGGGGAATGGATGGAACACCGATCCGACTGGACAATCCAGTCCTGGAGCAGCGTCCTCTGGTCCTCCTTGCCGTCAGATGAAGGAGCCGGCTCAGTGGCGTGTAGGTCCAAAGCGAGGCCCGGAGTGCAAACAGAGAGGCGCGGAAGGATGACGTCATAGAATGGTTCTGTATGGTTAAGGAGGGGGCGGTGCTAGCATCAGCTGCTTACAGCTGGTGAGTCATTGGTTGTTAAGGACACCACGGCCGGCTTCCCAGCCCACTGGTTAGCAACCAGCTCAATGCGTAAATTACCACATTGACTAACGTGGTAATTACGGCTATATGGAACAAATACTGAATGCGGTATTTAACTACAAATTCTTAGTGAATTGAACACTTGCACAATTGTTTCTACGTGCGGTGTTTTACCACATAGGATTAGCCGTTATTTAACTCTTAGTGAATTGGCCCCAATGTGGTGCAAGCCACAGCGGTAATTTTTGGAACATAATTTTTCACTCTTATTTCATCAGTTACTGGCCTTATCTCTAGCCCCACTCCCCACCTTGCACTACTCAACCTTTCTATTACTAATATACCTACCCAAGTCAGAAGTTTGATAACCCAGATACTCATTGCTGCTCGCCTAACCATATCAGCGAAATGGAAATCCACTATGTCTCCTAGTATCACTGAAGTAATTCAAAGGGCTAAGGCGCAATACTTTTAGGCCTCATGTACACTGCAGCTGCTAAACTCACAATTAGTAGCAGTTGGGCATTTTTTTTCAGCAGCCCCTGAACTCTCCTCTATGTTTTCTTATCTGTACACTCGGTCACCTATAGCCGTCTAGAGGCAATTGAGTTTACTGACCTTTTTGGAAAGCAGATAAATCGCGCTCAGAACTATAGTTTACCGGCATTTTAAACGCCAAATGCTTGTTAAAGCGGTAACTCGAGTTTATGCGTGTTTGCGGTTATCAGTGTTTATAAAGAGGAACATGTAAAATGTTGAAAAAAACACAAATTTAACCACACAGTGTTGCCTGAAAGTAAGGGGAGAGGGAGAGAGGAGGAGGGAGAGGGAGAAGCGACTATACCAATCCGCTCGTCGTTACTCA
>BLSH010211519.1:0-35616 GCA_018402905.1 Glandirana rugosa | reverse complement strand
AAAAAACGTTCGGTTTCTGGTAGTTGATCATGCATGTTGAATAGCTGCAGGGCAGCCAATCAACAAACATTTCACTGGTTTGCCCTTAGAAGCCATCACAGCCATGCCTACTAATGGCATGGCTGTGATTGGCCAGTGCATCATGTGACCCAGCCTCTATATGAGGCTGGAGTCACAGTGCTGCATGTCACATGCTCTTGGGTTAGAGTAGGGAGAGGAAGCTGCCGGCATTTTTGTGAGGGACAGATTGTGAGGGACAGATTGCAGACATTTTAACATCTGATCCTGCATCCTGAGATTACTACTACTGTTGCTCTGAGTGACAGATTTCAGAAATTTGAGATTTCACATACTGCTGCTTTGAGTGACAGATTGCAGATCAAACCCTTCATAACACAACGATCGTTACGATCCTACACAACGATCAGATTGTGGGATCGTACACAACGATCAGATTGTGGGAGTAATTTGAGACTTCACATACTGCTGCTTTGAGCGATCTGACTGCACTAGGTAGAGGCTTCTGCTTAGAGGGACAGATTATTGTTCAAAAATCATCTCCTAGTTCTAAAGGAAGAGGTTCGAGCTGCAGCTGTAAGTGATACATTATTGTTCAAAAATCCTCTCCTAGTTCATTTGATTTTAATTTATTTTCCCTATCCCCATTTTTTTGCCCTACTCTTACCCCCATTTTACTTCCTTTTGCAGCCCTCTAGCACTTGCCAGGACTTTGTTACAGCCATTTTTGTGCCTAAAAGTTCGGGTCCCCATTCACTTCAATGGGGTTCGGGGTCTGGGATAACGTTCGGTGCCGGACCCGGACTTTTTCCCAAAGTTCGTTCGGACCCGCAGAACCCGAACGTCCAGGTGTTCGCTCAACTCTATTCACGAGTTATGAGGCTTTCTGCCTCCATCTCATCACTTTAAGCGCAGCACTTATTTTTGTATCACATTTCTCAAGGTGGGTCACCTGATGGTGACAATAGTGTCACTCAGAGGTGTAATTAGAACCTTCAGGGTGCAGGAAATCATGAAGGGCTCCCCTGGCCCCCGTCCGGGTCCTTTCCCATTGATTCCGGGGTCCTTTACTCCTATTGTGGGACCCTTTATTACCGTCCCGCAGCATGCCACCTTCCTGCGGCCTTGAGGTCCCCCCACGGTGGCAGGACACCAGAGCTCGGTCGCAAGAGTGTCTCTGGTAGTTCCGCCACTGGTGTCAGTAGTTTTCTTTTTTTATATTTTTATACATTTTTTTTTTACCTTTTAATTTATTTTGATTTTTTTTTTTTACAATTTTATTTTCTATTTTTTTTTTACATATTTTTTAGGGTCCCTGTTGGGGGGCTTTGGTGAAATATCAGGTGTCTAAGCCAGGGCTGGTGCAAGGATTTTTGACACCCTAGGCGAAACCTCAATTTGCTCCGCCCCTGACTGCACCCACTTTGTCCTGTCCATGTATACGATGGAGGTGGCAGAGGTGGAGATTTTTGCAGCACCTCCCTACCTATTTCTTTAGCCGTGGTCCACAGGTCCGCACCTGTGCCTCTGGACTCGGCCTAAAGACAAATAATGGCAGCACCGGCTTGCTTTCTCATGCCAGCCGTGGTCCGCAGGTATATGGATAGGCTGGGGTAGTATATGGACAGGCTGGGGTAGTATATGGACTGGGGCTGGGCGCTCTGGGCGACAGTGCGCTCTAGGCAGCTGCCTACTCCGCCTAGTGGTAGAGCCGGCCCTGGTCTAAGCAGACCTCTGACCTTTGAGACAGTCTCTTTCTCTGCAGCCTTAGCTGCACATAATGAATAAAGAGGAATAGCTCTGTAAAGAGCCTTCCCATTCATTCATAAACGGAAGCATAGTAAACACAGATTACTATGCCCCAGCTATGAATGAATTTAAAAAAATAACAGAGTCAGCGATTGGTAGTGATCACTGACTCTATTCCATAAAACAAGAAATTGTCTGATAAATTACACATTTACCGGCTCCTTCCCTGCTCTCCATCCTGACAGGTCTCCCCACAGAAACCGGCGGGAGGTAGGAGGGGGAAACCTAGCATTGCTGTGGGTATGGGCGAGACCAGGGAAGGACACAGGGGCCTGGGACAGCAGGACAGGCATAGGGAGGCAGCAGGAGTGGCTTGTGGAGCCGCTGCCCTCCATTTCCCTCCTACAGCCGCTGAATGTCTGCCGGATGGAAAGAAGGGTTAAGCACTTGCATAGAGGGATCAGTTTCTCTACATGCTGACACCCCCCGCTGCCCTCCTATCCAGGCATACAAGGGGGCACAGGGCCCCCTGGTGCAGGGGGCCAGGTCGCAAAGGCGACCCCTGCAACCCTGTACGTAAGCCCCTGGTGTCACTACAAAACAACAGACAGAGGGCCTATCAGCCTTGCGCATTACCATCACATACACTTTATTGATAAATTAAAGCAAATGATATACTCAAAAAGCATAGTGTCAATAGGCATATCTAATAATCAAGAAGTGATTGTTGCCAGATCCGCAGTGCTTGACTTGTAGCACGGGAAAACGCTTAAGCATCCAAAATGGCCAACGTTTTTCGCCAAGAGGCTCTGAGGAAGAGAGACTGCCCCTCGAAACACATTAGCCATATTGGACACTTAAGGGTCTTCCCATGCTACAAGTCACTTCTTGATTATTTGATTAGTTTGTTGCTTTTGCGACTATATTATTTTGCTTTAATTCTTCAATAAAGTGTGCATGGAGGTAATATGCTAGGCTGCTGCACCCTCTGTCTGTTGATTAGTAGTGCTATATGTGAATGGACACCCACAGTCCTAAGAGGGCATTAAGGCATCACAGCACCAGACTATGTCTTTATGGACCTTGCTTAGTGCACTGGTCCAAGCCATTTGGTGCAGGGAGGGTTATCGTGTGGGGGTTGTTTGTCAGGGGTTGGGTTTGGCCCCTTAGTTCCAGTGAAGGGAATTCTTAAGACGTCAGCATACCAAGACATTTTGGACAATTTCATGCTCCCAACTTTGTGGGAACAGTTTGGAGATGGCCCCTTCCTGTTCCATCAGCACCAGTGTACAAAGCAAGGTCATAAAGGCATGGATGAGTGAGTTTGGGATGGAGGAACTTGACTGTCCTGCACACAGTCCTGACCTCAACCCGATAGAACGCCTTTGGGATGAATTAGAGTGGAGACTGGAAGCCAGGCCTTCTCCTCCAACATCAGTGCCTGACCTCACAAATGGAAGAATGGGCAAACATTCCCATAGACACACTCCTAAACCTTGTGGACAGCCTTCCCAGAAGAGTTGAAGCTGTTATAGCTGCAAAGGGTGGGCCAACTCAATATTGAACCCTACAGGCTAAGACTGGGATGCCATCAAAGTTCATGTGCGTGTAAAGGTCGGTGTCCCAATACTTTTGACTTTATAGTATATATATATATATATATATTCAAACAGTTCTGTAATGCGCTATAGTGATTAAAACGAGCTGCAACATATCACGTGATAATGTGTCATGATGTAAAAAACTTTCAAATAAATGTCGCGCTAATAAGACTAACAATATAAACCATAATAATAATGAATAATAATAGAAACCAATCCACAACAGTCCCAATATGTGAAATGGTGAAGTGGAAAAATTATGTGCTCAAGAGGAACAAAAAGTCTTCAACTGATAAAGTCCCAAAATTAATAAAAATAAGAATAAAAAGAGAGTTCTGTGTTTGTTATTTAAATCTCAAAAATAGGTGAAATGGAAAAAATTCCGTGTTCACTGCATATATGAAATCCACCACCAGAGGGCATGCACAACCTGTGAGTTCCCAAAGATGGGTACTCTTACCGTGAATGGAGACACACTATCTCTAGTATGTCAGATGCGCAGGCAGAGATCACCCTCTGCGGGTATAGCTGAGGTTCTAGGATTCATTCCTCCTTCCGCTTACGGAGCAAGTATCTTATTCCAACCCTGGGAAGCCTTCACTTGTCCACCGTTATTCGCGTCTCACAGTCCCCAATCCGTTCCCATCGGGATAGAGAAAGGAAGGGGCCAGTAGCGTAATAACGTTTTCACAAAGTATTTATTAAAAAGCAACATTATACTCACATCCAAACAAATTAAAATCGCATGTCATGAATGCCGGCAAACAGATAAAAACATCGCCCATACTCCCGTCCAGTAGCGGCGTGATGACGTCAGCGCGTAGGCTCCGCCCTACTTTTTTCGTTGTAGTAAACGTCTTCTTATTTTTATTAATTTTGGGACTTTATCAGTTGAAGACTTTTTGTTTCTCTTGAGCACAAATTTTTTTCCACTTCACCATTTCACATATTGGGACTGTTGTGGATTGGTTTCTATTATTATTCATTATTATATATATATATATTGTATATCAAATAAAGTAATTGTCAAGCTGAGAGAAGTATGCTAACGCTGCTAAATTTGGCCTGGGTATCAACGAATTACGGTTACGAGAGGGATAAAAATGTATTGACTTTAAAAAATTCAAATAATCTGGATGTTGACTGTTATGGTGCCGATGTTGCTATAACATCCAACTTTTTAAGGTGGACGCCTTCCTTAATAAATCACATTATTTTAATAATGACAACCCAGAATTCAGTAGACTTCATCGGTGGCGTTGTCTCCTCTGCTCTGCACGGCTGGTCTGAGATATTCGCTTTCCTTTGAGACAGATCTTCCGCTTTGCACTCGTTGCTGTTGGAATTAATGAAAAGAGCGAGGCCATTAGTAGCCGATGCTGAAAACCGCCCCAGGCGCAGTAATACCAAACCGTGAAAGATACCTCCAGCCCAACACCAACCATAAGACAATTAAACAACCGGAACGCAGGAGAGAAGTCTGCAATTCACAGAGAATCCTTTTTCAAACATTCTTTTTTCTTCTACATTGATGGACATTTTTGATGAAAAAAATTCAGAAGTCGATTTTTTTTCAAATACAGAGACCTGTGAAATTCTTCCGCAACCTTGAGACCGTTGTAAGACATTCTTTCTCTTCACTTTTTGACAGCCTTGAGACAGAGAATATTTATCTGATGATATTTTAAGACTGATACTAGACAAATACAATGTAACAAAAAAAAAAATTAACAGAACTAATGTTTCATTTTGTGCAACCACAAAAGAGATCATCTGCTACAATTCTTGCCACTGTGATGCAATCAGATGGAGGCTGAGGCTACAGGAGGACAATGTGGTCTATTGAAAGCGTCAGTATTGAATCAGGTTCCATGCATTCTGTTCATTCCATGAGACTGCATTCAGACCTCAGCGCAGCCTTTCTCAACCTTTTGAACATGGAGGAACCCTTGAAATAATTCTCCGGTCTCGGGGAACCCCTGCTAAAAATGAGGAATCTACAACCCATGATACATTAGTGTGATGGTCAATGGGAAGAATGCTCCTTACACTTGTGGTCATTGGGAAGAATTACCACCTTACAGAAAAAAAAAATCAATGAGGTCGTTGGGAATTTATCTGAGAGGTAGAAATTGCTCATTGCTCAAGGAACCCCTAGCAACCTCTGGGGGAACCCTAGGGTTCCACAGAACCCTGGTTGAGAATCACTGCCTAAGCGTTTTGAATCGCTGGCAGATTTGCCGCAATTCTGCACTCAATTTTGAAGCGTCGAGGTGTAAATTATAAATCAAATAAGGCACATTTGAGATTAGACATGTGCAATTCGTTTCGTCCCGAATTCATTTAACAAATTTCAACAAATTCGTTAATTCGAAAATTTTAAATTTAAAAATCCGAAAATCTGAAATAGTAACTAACTAATAATAACTTAACTATTTCTAACTATTAAATTATAGGTATTGGAATTTCCTTTCAAATTTGGCTGTCAGTGAACGTAACGAATACAAATGAAATGTGAAAACCTGAAAATTCTAAACTCTGAAATAACTAACTAATAATAACTTAACTATTACTAACTATTACATTATAGGAATTGGAATTTGGCTGTTAGTGAAAGTAATGAATACGAATTTATCTGGTTACAAAGTATCCAAAATAATAAATGATGGAACGTTTAGATGTGGATAAATTCCTTTTTCGTTATGTTCACTAACTGCCAAATTTGAAAGGAAATTACAATAATAATAAATAGTTAGTAATAGTTAAGTTATTATTATTATTAGTTATTATTTCAGATTTTCAAATTTTTCGGATTTTCACATTTCGATTTTCTGAATTTTTGAATTTTCAAATTTGGATAATTCGCAACTTTGGATAAATTTGTATTCATTACATTCACTAACAGCCAAATTTTAAAAGGAATTCCAATAACTATTACTAACTATTCAATTATAGGTAAGTTATAATTAGTCAGTTATTATTTCAGATTTTCAAATTTTTGGGTTTTCGGATTTTCAAATTTCGTATTTCTGAATTTAAGAATTTATGAATTTTTCGAATTTGGATAATTCGTAACTTCAGATAAATTCGTATTCGTTACGTTCACTAACAGCCAAATTTGAAAGGAAATTCCAATAATAATATTTTAATAGTTAGTGATAGTTAAGTTATTATTAGTTAGTTATTATTTCAGATTTTCAAATTTTCAGGTTTTCGCATTTTCAAATTTCGAATTTACGAATTGTCGAATTCAGATAATTCGTAACTTCAGATAAATTTGTATTTGTTACATTCACTAACAGCCAAATTTGAAAGGAGATTCCAATACCTATAATTTAATAGTTAGTTATTATTAGTTATTATTTCGGATTTTCAAATTTTTGGGTTTTTGGATTTATCAAATTCCGAATTTCCAAATTTAGGAATTTACGAAATCAGATAATTCATAACTTTGGATTAATTTGTATTCATTACGTTCACTAACAGCGAAATTTGAAAGGAAATTCCAATACCTATAATTTAATAGATAGTAATAGTTAAGTTATTATTAGTTAATTATTAGTTCAGATTTTCTCATTTTTGGTTTTTCGGATTTTAAAATTAAAAATTTCCTAATTTTTGAATTCGGATAATTTGTAACTTCGGATAAATGCGTATTCATTACATTCAGTAACAGACAAATTTGAAAGGAAATTCACACCTCGCCATTTTGGAATCGCAGGCAGAATCGCAGCAAATCTGAGGTGTGAATGCAGCCTCAGGTTCCCCGCTTTCACGCCTGAGTGATTTTTCTGCTTGAAGCTTATAGCTCTAATACGCTCAGCAAGCAAAATACCATTCATTTCAATTGGCTCTTGTTCTCACATTGGAGCATTTTGTCACCTGTAGCAAAAACGCATGTCGCTCAAGAAAGCACATGAGCTTCTTTTAGGCCCCATTCACACCTCATCGTTTTGAAGCTTGAAGCTCCAAAATGCTGGAGGAGAAAAAAAAAAATCAATTATTCTCTATGGAGCTGGGTCACCATCTCCACCCCAAGTCACCTGAAGCCAAACGTCTGAAGCTAAAAAAAAAAAGTTGCGGAGCTTTTTTTGCTGCTCGAATCGGGCAGATTTGGTGCATTTTTGAAGCGTTTTTTGTTCTATAGAAATGCACGGAAACTATTGATCCAAGCGTGTGAGCGTTTTATCGGATCCGTCGGATGGTTTCTGCTTCTATAAATAAGGGAAGGGGAGGGCGGGACTTTAGGTGAGGTCTCTGACGGTGAGTCAGAAGTACCTCCACCTCTAACATCAACATTGCAAAGAGAAGGGTCAGGACTTAAGATGAGGTCTCTGATGGTGAGTCAGAAGTACCTCCACCCCTAACATCTACATTGCAAAGAGAAGGGTCGGGACTTAAGATGAGGTCTCTGACGGTGAGTCAGAAGTACCTCCACCCCTAACATCTACATTGCAAAGAGAAGGGTCGGGACTTAAGATGAGGTCTCTGACGGTGAGTCAGAAGTACCTCCACCCCTAACATCAACATTGCAAAGAGAAGGGTCGGGACTTAAGATGAGGTCTCTGACTGTGAGTCAGCAGTACCTCCACCTCTGACATCAACATTGCAAAGAGAAGGGTCAGGACTTTAGGTGAGGTCTCTGACGGTGAGTCAGAAGTACCTTCACACCTAACATCAACATTGGAAAGAGAAGGGTCGGAACCTTAGATGAGGTCTCTGATGGTGAGTCAGAAGTACCTCCACCCCCAACATCAACATTGGAAAGAGAAGGGTCAGGACTTTAGATGAGGTCTCGAGTGTCACGTACCTGGTGGTGCAGTTGCTGAGGACAGCTTCTCCTACAATCCTGACTCAGGAACCCCTGAGTTAGCGAACAGAAGGTTCAAGAGTGCAGAATGGCACGAGTGCTTGACAGGAACACTGGTGCGATGGTCACAGGCAGGGCTGGGAATGCAGCTTGATGGAGCAGGGATGAAACCCCGTGAACAGCTGACGATCGCCCCGTCCGGCTAGACCAAGCAGGTGATGCTGGATGAGAAGGCCAGGGATGGACCGGATCAGACAGCAGACAGGCAGATCAGGAACTGAGGAGCAGGCAGGAGAGTGGTCAGACACAGGCTGGGTCGGCAACGGGCAGGCAGCGTAGTACCAAGTAGGAGACAAGGGGATCATCAGGAATAGCCAGAGGTCAGGGCAGGCAGATAGCAGCGGTGTCAGGATCAAGCCAAGAAGTCAGGGAAACAGGGACAGCGGGTAGACGGGTAGCAGGAATCACAGGAATGTTGTAGACCAAACTCATGTCACTGTTCAGTTTAAATAGTCCCATCGACGCCAAGAATGGTTACGAACGGCGATGCGTGCCTCCCGGACCGGGCATTCATTCGTGTCCACGTCTGCGCACAGCAGCCCTTCTCACGGGCACACGGGCTCTACGTCTTTCCTGACAGTGAGTCTGAAGTACCTCCACCCCTAACATCAACATTGCAAACAGAAGGGCCGGGACTTTAGATGAGGCATACACTTAGAAAGCAAAGATTCACTATGAATTTTTATAAAAATATATTTCATTTAGAGTCCATAAAACATTGTGAAAAAAGTAACATACACACATCATATGAATGCAATATTAATTTCACGTATATACATAATGAAAAGGCGCAAAAATCCATAATGGCCAACAGTCTAGCAAAATCTTGAATTTAGAGTTAATGATGCATACATTGAAATACAACATGGTATTCAACTAATTAGATAGCAAGCACATAGTTGAGGCATCAGAAATCTCGACGCGTTTCGTGATCTTATTTACCACTCGTCAGGAGCAGGTGTAGGGCATGTCTACAAAGTATATGAATAAAATATGGGATCAGAATAGATCAAAAAATATCAAAAATGATATAGGGGACAGAAATAGGGGATACAATGTCCACCCCTACTTACAAATTGGCCAAAAATATAGGGTGTGGAAATTCAACCCGAAGGTAGGTCCGGGATATGGACTGGCACGGGAGGCGGCACATCCCTTGTCACAACAACAAAGGCATGAAAATTGGGAGAGACCCTCATCAGACAACCACGTGTAAAGGTAATTAGTGTCCAGACATCTGTAGATAAACATAATAAATGAATATATTGGAGGTGACTATGTAGTGGAAGTCCGAGTGGGGATAGAATGGGATGAAAATAGAAATAAGGAAGAGCCAAGGTGTGATCAAGCATGAAGGAGTACCAAGACCAAATTGGAAACTGAACCATGGTGAAGGGGTGAACAGAATGTCAATTGGGGGTGTATGTAATAGTGTAGTATCAAGTGGTGACTGGTGAATAAAGGTTCAAGAAAGGTTGGCATAAGGTTACCTAATCACCATACATAGAAGCATGTTCCAGAGTGTGCGGGGTGCGCAGGAACCCAATAAGAAAGTCCGTGACTCAAGGAAAGGTGAATGTATAAGTAGGAAGCTATGACCAATGGGAGCCGCCAACGTCATGCGGGTGAAAGGAGAGGGAGGACGCAATCATCTGGGTGGGGACCACCCGGTGATTAGCGCCAAAAACATCCCTTGTGTAGACGCTAAGGGTATGACACAGACAACCAACGTCATGACGCAGACAAAGTCAACATGTCCGGAGCTGGGCGCGTGGCGCCGATGCACAGCGTGATGTCTGCCTCAACCCCCAGCCAATGGGTAAGGAGGGGAGGACCCACGGAG
Source organism: Glandirana rugosa (assembly GCA_018402905.1). Classification (NCBI taxonomy): domain Eukaryota; kingdom Metazoa; phylum Chordata; class Amphibia; order Anura; family Ranidae; genus Glandirana; species Glandirana rugosa. Next base: position 25,535 of record BLSH010211519.1, on the reverse strand, counting down.
TGAATCGCAGCTCCCGGACCTGGAGAGCCCAAACACCACCACGCAGCCCAACCAGACAACACCCCAAATGGAGATTGGACCTAAAAGATGCTAGTGTAAAGAATGTTGGAGTACATTACTAATTAAGCACATATATCCTCTATCTTGACAGGTATGGCCAAGGAGGGTACTGACACATAAATGTGAACTATGTATCAGAATTCAAAAGTGCATGCCTCCATCACTAATAATTGGATAAGAGAAGGGGAGGGCGGGACTTTAGATGGTCTCTGACGGTGAGTCAGAAGAAGTACCTCCATCCCTAATATCAACATTGCAAAGAGAAGGTGGTGGTTTTATAAAAATAAATAATGATACAAATTAATAAAAATAAATAATGATACAAATTAATAAAAATAAATAACTAATAAATTAAATACATAAATACATTTTTTTTTCTTTTTACCAATCAGACTCGAACCACTGACTCCATCAGGTTCTCAGTTGTAACTCATACATAGAGTAACGTTCTCAAGCATCATCTCGGTATATGTCTTTATATTCCATCTATTTTCATTTATCCTTTGTTCATAAGTTAACCACTTAACAACCGCCCTATAGACAAAAGACGTCTACAGGGCGGTTGCTTAATTCTGGGAGGGCGTCTATTGATTTCCTCCCATGAATGTGCTTCCCGCGCGCCCCCTGGGGCGAGCACACGGGAACATCCATGACCTGTCACGTATCACGGATCGTGGTGAATGGCCACTGTGAGCGGCCTTTTACCACGTGATCGCTCCATCAAATGACGGCGCGATCACATAAACAAGCCGGAAGTGCCGGCTTTTCTCTCCCCTCTCCGCACCGATCGGTGCATTGTGAGAGGAGAGGGGGAAAGAGGATGTGCTGCAGCGCTGTGGGCACTGCCAAGTGACAGTAGGGAACAGGCTGCACCCCCCCACCATCCATCACCCCCACCACCCACCCAGCCATCCTCACCCCATCCATGCTCACCCATCCATCCATGCTCACCCATCCAGCCATGCATGCTCACCCATCCAGCCATGCATGCTCACCCGGCCATCCATGCTCACCCAGCCATCCATGCTCACCCATCCATGCTCATCCACCCAGCCATGCTCACCCAGCCATCCATGCTCACCCACCAAGCCGTGCTCACCCATCCATGCTCACCCACCCAGTCATGCTCACCCAGCCATCCATCCATGCTCACCCAGCCACCCATCCATGTTCACCCACCCAGCCACACTCACCCAGCCATCCATCCATGCTCCCCCATATTCACCCACCCAGCCACACTCACCCAGCCATTCATCCATGCTCACCCACCCAACCATGCTCACCCATCCATCCATCCATGCTCACTCACCCATGCTCACCCATCCATCCATCCATGTTCACCCACCCAACCATGCTCACCCATCCATCCATCCATGCTCACCCACCCATGCTCACCCATCCATCCATCCATGCTCACCCACGCAGCCGTGCTCACCTACCCATCCGTGCTCAGTCATCCCCATCCATGCTCAGTCATCCTCATCCATGCTCATCCATCCCCATCCGTGCTCATCCATCCCCATCCGTGCTCATCCATCCCCATCCATGCTCATCCATCCTCATTAGTGTTCAGTCATCCCATCCGTGCTCATCCATTCCCATCCACGACTCATCCATCCCCAACCTATAGCAAATTGGATCCATGCTTTGCTGGGGTTTTTTGCCTTCCTCTGGATCAACTGTGGGTGAAGGATTGTATATGGGATTTATTGGTTTTATATATATATATATATATATACACATTTTTTTTGGTTGAACTGGATGGACTTGTGTCTTTTTTCAACCTGACTAACTATGTAACTATGTAACTATGTAACCTTAGCACATTTGTGCCTCATTCATGCTCATCCATACCACATCAGTTCTCATCCATGACACATCCATGCCGCTACAGTGCCCATCCATGCCACTACAGTGCCCATCCGTGCCATTACAGTGCCCATCCGTGCCACTACAGTGCCTCACAATAGTGTAAAAGGTAGTCAAATTAGATTTGAAATGTATGCCCCTAGAACACCTGACGGTGCTCCCTGCATGTTGGGCCTCTGTATGTGGCCAGGCTGTGTAAAAGTGTCACACATGTGGTACTGCCATACTCGGGAGGAGTAGCAGAATATATTTTGTGGTGTAATTTTTGCTATGTACATGCTGTGTGTTAGAAATATTATATAAATGGACAACTTTGTGTAAAAAAAAATAAAAAAATGCGTTTTCATTTTCTTTCCACATTTGCCAAAAACGTACTAGAATATACAGTCAGGTCCATAAATATTGAGACATCGACACAATTCTATTCTTTTTGGCTCTATACACCACCACAATGGATTTGAAATGAAACAAATAAGTTGTGCTTTAACTGCAGACTTTGAGCTTTAATTTGAGGGTATTTAAATCCAAATCAGGTGAACGGTGTAGGAATTACAACAGTTTGTATATGTGCCTCCCACTTTTTAAGGGACTAAAAGTAAAGGGACAATTGGGCTGCTCAGATTTTCCATGGCCAGGAGCTCAGCAACATCAAAAGACCCAGGAGACCACGAAAAACAACTGTGGTGGATGACCAAAGAATTCTTTCCCTGGTGAAGAAAACACCCTTCACAACAGTTGGCCAGATCAAGAACATTCTCCAGGAGGTAGGTGTATGTGTGTCAAAGTCAACAATCAAGAGAAGACTTCACCGGAGTGAATACAGAGGGTTCACCACAAGATGTAAACCATTGGTGAGCCTCAAAAACAGGAAGCCAGATTAGAGTTTGCCAAACAACATCTAAAAAAGCCTTCACAGTTCTGGAAGAACATCCTATGGACAGATGAGACCAAGATCAACTTGTACCAGAGTGATGGGAAGAGAAGAGTATGGAGAAGGAAAGGAACTGCTCATGATCCAAAGCATACCACCTCATCAGTGAAGCATGGTGGTGGTAGTATCATGGCGTGGGCATGTATGGCTGCCAATGGAACTGCTTCTCTTGTATTTATTGATGATGTGACTGCTGACAAAAGCAGCAGGATGAATTCTGAAGTGTTTTGGGCAATATTATCTGCTCATATTCAGCCAAATGCTTCAGAACTCATTGGACAGTGCTTCACAGTGCAGATGGACAATGACCCGAAGCATACTGCGAAAGCAACCAAAGAGTTTAAGGGAAAGAAGTGGAATGTTATGCAATGGCCAAGTCTATCACCTGACCTGAATCCGATTGAGCATGCATTTCACTTGCTGAAGACAAAACTGAAGGGAAAATGCCCCAAGAACAAGCAGGAACTGCAGACATTTGCAGCAGAGGCCTGGCAGAGCATCACCAGGGATGAAACCCAGCATCTGGTGATGTCTATGCATTCCAGACTTCAGGATGTAATTGACTGCAAAGGATTTGCAACCAAGTATTAAAGAGTGAAAGTTTGATTTATGATTGTTAATCTGTCCCATTACTTTTGGTCCCTTAAAAAGTGGGAGGCACAAATACAAACTGTTGTAATTCCTACACCGTTCACCTGATTTGGATGTAAATACCCTCAAATTAAAGCTGAAAGTCTGCAGTTAAAGCACATCTTGTTCATTTCATTTCAAATCCATTGTGGTGGTGTATAGAAACAAAAACATTTGAATTGTGTTTATGTCCCAATATTTATGGACCTGACTGTACGTTGGGGCGTTTGCATTCCAAAATGGGGTCATTTTTTGGGCGTTCCAATTGTGCTGGTGCTCCAGGACCCTTAAAATGCAAGAGTTAGTCAAGAAATTATATGTGTAATTTATGCTCCTAGAATGCCTGATGACATCTCTTCCCCTCCACCTGGACAGGAACCATACAAAAGGAAACCCCATTATTCCTCTATCTCCTCCTATCGTTCCAACTTCCCCAGATTCCATCAAACTCAATCAGCTTATCTCTTTTCTTTTCTGCATGTTGGGCCTCTGTATGTGGCCAGGCTGTGTAAAAGTCTCACACATGTGGTATCGCCATACTCAGGAGGAGTAGCAGAATGTATTTTGGGGTGTAATTTGTGCTATGCATATGCTGGGTGTGAGAAATAACCTGTTAACATATGACAATTTTATGAAAAAAAAATCTTCATTTTGCAAAGAATTGTGGGAAAAAATTATAACTTCAAAAAATTCACCATGCCTCTTACTAAATACATTGGAATGCCTACTTTCCAAAAAGTGGTCATTTGGGGGTATTTGTACTTTCCTGGCTTATTAGGGTCTCAAGAAATGAGATAGGCTGTCAGTACATCAGGTGTGATCAATATTCAATGATTGGCACCATAGCTTGTAGACTCTATAACTTTCACAAAGACTAAATAATAAAATACTAATTTGTTTTTTGTTTTTTTACCAAAGATATGCAGTAGTATAATTTTTTTTATTTTTTTTTTGTTTCCTTTAGAAAAGTTTTTATTGAAAGTATATAAACAGTACAATATACTCGGCAAACATAGATCAAGAGTATGTAACATACAAAATGGGATCTATTACAATATGACTTAATTATGGCAGTACAAAGCTCGTAGTGTGTTGTGTACTTGAACATACCACCCTTGTCCGGTGGCTTCTACGCATTGTCTACCCAACGCGATCTTTGTCTGGTCTGTACAAGCTAGTTGTTTGCGGTATCATAAGGCTGTGGGTAAATGTAGCTTTCCGCTCCATATTGTTTTTGTACAGCGAAGGGGCTTGAGACCTCGAGTTCTGTGGATGGGGTTGACGCTTATAAACTGTTTTGGTCTGGGTCTTTTTCGGAGCAGTTTGTGCTTCATGTGGGAGGGCGAAGGGCGGCCTAAGGGTGATATTTCTTCCGTCTTGTAAGGAGCTGTAAATAATATGATGGCGTTGTGAGGGGATGTAGGGGCTAGATCTCAGTTTGTATGACGATGTAGTGATTTATGAGGGTCCTTCGTTGCCGAAGAAAGAGTAGGAAGAGTGGAAATAGAGGGGGGAGAATGATGTATGGAGGTAGAGGGAGTTCAGGGGGGAAGGGGGGGCGAGGGTGGGTGGGAGGGTTAAGCAGGTATTGTGCTCCGACCGGGCCTCCCAGGCCCCCACCGCCGGGCCCCCAGGGGGCCACGCCCAGGGTCCCCACTAGGTTGTCGGGGACTGATCTAACGGGGGGTTGTCAATGCAGCATATTCATCCGTGGTTTTAAAGTGTACCCAGCATGCCCATGTGTAGGAGAATTTGGAGGGGGAATCCTTAGCAATTTGTATTAGCTCTTCCATTTCTGCTATGAGTAGTATACATTTTGGCAAAAATGTATGAAGAAAAAATTGCAACATTTTATAACAGAAACAAAGAAAAATTCATTTTTTACAAAATTTGGAACGGTCAATGTAAACACGGCGGTTCCCCGCTCTGTTAGGCGGCATGTCAGATCTACTGATCCCTGTCACTGGGATCAGTTAGATCTCTGGTGCCCCTGGTAGCCCAGCCCCCTCACAGTTAGAACACGCCTAGGGAACACAGTTACCCCCTTCACTGCCCCTGCTGGTTAACCCCTTCACTGCCAATGACCTTTACATAGTAATAAGTGGATATTTACATTTCTGATCGCTCTATAAATGTCATTGGTCCCAAAAAAGTGTAAAAAATGTCCAACATGTCCACCGCCACCGCCAGCAGTCCTGATAAAAATTGCAGATCGCCGCCATTATTAGTAAAAAATAAAAAAAATAAAAATTGTAAAAAACACCAGAAATGAATTCTCATGTTTTGTATACGCGGCAACTTTTGCGCAAACCAATCAATAAACGCTGATTGCGATTTTTTTTTACAAAAATATGAGTAGGAAGAATATAAATCGGCCAAAACCGATAAATTTGTTTTTTTTTTTTTTTTGGATTTGGATTTTAGCAAAAAGTAGGAAATATTCGGTTTTTTGCAAAATTGCCACTCTTTTTTTGTTTATAGCGGTGATCAGAAATGGCACAGAGGGGATAAAATACCACCAAAAGAAAGCTCTATTTGTGGGGAAAAAAAGGCGCAAATTTAGTTTGGGTACAACGTCGCACGACCGCGCAATTGTCAGTTAAAGCGACACAGTGCCGAATCGCAGAAAAGTGCTCTGGTCCTAAACTGGGGAAATCCTTCCGTTCCTTAAGAGGTAAAAATCTCGGGCTCAAAAATGTAAAAAGATGATTTTTCCCCTTAAGTGGGATTCAAGGCTTTGCAGACCCAATTTTAGCGGTGATCAGAAATGACGCAGAGGGGATCAAATACCACCAAAAGAAAGCTCTATTTATGGAGAAAAAAGGACGCACGACCGCGCAATTGTCAGTTAAAGCGACGCAGTGCCGAATCGCAAAAAGTGCTCTGGTCCTAAAGTGAGGAAATCCTTCCGGTCCTTAAGTGGTTAAAATCTTGGGCTCAGAAATGTAAAAAAATTAGTTTTCCCTTTAAGGTTGGATTCACACCTATGCATTTTTAGTGCTTTTTGCAGATTTGCACTGCAGTCCATTTACCATGTTTTCCTATGGAACACGTTCTGCAGTGCAAATCTGCAAAATTCAAAAAGCACTAAAAATGCATAGGTGTGAATCCGGCCTTAGGCTGGGTTCACACTGCAGCGATGCGGGAACCCTGCAAATCCACTGCGGGTTCCCGCATCGCATGTGCGAGTTTGCTCTGATTGCAATGCGAATTCAGCCATACAATCTCTATGGCTGAATTTGCATCGCACCGAGATCGCATATGGTTCACACTGCAGTGCGGTGCGAATCATATGCGATCTCTGAGATCGCTGCAGTGTGAACCCAGCCAAAGTGGGATTGAAGGCTTTGCAGACCCAAATTTTTGCGGTGATCAGAAATGACGCAGAGGGGTTCAAATGCCACCAAAAGAAAGCTCTATTTATGGGGAAAAAAGGACGCAAATTTCGTTTGGGTACAACGTCACACGACCGCACAATTGTCAGTTAAAGCGACACAGTGGCGAATGGAAAAAAAAGTGCTTGGGTCCTAAAGTGGGAAATCCTTCCGGTCCTTAAGCGGTTAAAATCTCGGGCTCAAAAATTAAAAAAAAAAAAAAAGAGTTTTCCCTTCAACCACTTGCCGACCGTCAACCGCAGGTTGATGGCGACAAAGTGGCTCTCCCAGGCAAAACGCCGTCAGCTGACGGCGGCTGCCAGACCGCGCACTGTGAGCACGCGCGCACCGCCGGAGGCGTGCCTGCGCGCTCACTGTGTCCGGGGAGGGCCAGGGAGCGGGTGCGGCAGACTCGATCTCCGCTGGCTACCCACGATGCCCCCCCCCCGGAGTGAAAAAACGGAGGTCCCTGTAAGTAAACACGGACCTCCGTTCTGTGAGGGGGGAAGGGCTGTGATCACAGCCTTCCTCTACATGGAAGTTGTGATCACTCCCCTTCCCCTGCTAGGGCAGCCCACATACAGTTAGAACACGCCCAGGGAACACAGTTAACCCTTAGAGCGCCCCCCCAGGTTAACCCCTTCACTGCCAATGGCATTTACACAGTAATCAGTGCATTTTTATAGCACTGATCGCTGTATAAATGCCAATGGTCCCAAAAAAGTGTCAAAATGGTCCGACATGTCCGCCCCAATATCGCAGTACCGCTAAAAATCGCAGATCACCGCCATTACTAGTAAAAAATAAAATAATAATAAAAACCCCAGAAATGAATTCTCATCATCCGTAAACCAATCAATAAACGCCGATTGCGATTTTTTTTATCACAAATATGAGGAAGAATAAAAATCGGCCAAAAACGGTGAAAAAAATTGTTGTTTTATATTTTTTTTTTGGATTTGTATTTTAGCAAAAAGTAAGAAATTTGTGGGGGTTTTTTTCAAAATTGTCGCTCTTCTTTTGTTTATAGCGGCGATCAGAAATGACGCAGCGGTGATCAAATACCACCAAAAGAAAGCTCTATTTGTGGGAAAAAAAGGACGCAAATTTTGTTTGGGTACAACGTCGCACGACCGCGCAATTGTCAGTTAAAGCGACGCAGTGCCGAATCACAAAAAGGGCTCTGGTCAGGAAGGGGGCAAATCCTTCCGGGGCTGAAGTGGTTAAGGTTGGATTCACACCTATGAATTTTTAGTGCTTTTTGCATTTTGCACTGCAGTCCATTTACCATGTTTTCCTATGGAACATGTTCTGCGGTGCGGTGCGAATCATATGCGATCTCTGAGATCGCTGCAGTGTGAACCCAGCCTAAGTGGGATTGAAGGCTTTGCAGACCCAATTTTTAGCGGCGATCAGAAATGACGCAGAGGGGTTCAAATGCCACCAAAAGAAAGCCCTATTTATGGGGAAAAAAGGACGCAAATTTCGTTTGGGTACAACGTCGCATGACCATGCAATTGTCAGTTAAAGCAACGCAGTGCCGAATCGCAAAAAAAGTGCTCTGGTCCTAAAGTGGGAAATCCTTCCGGTCCTTAAGTGGTTAAAATCTCGGGTTCAAAAATGTAAAAAAAAAAAAATGAGTTTTCCCTTTAAGCGGGATTGAAGGCTTTGCAGACCCAATTTTAAGGGAACAGAGAGTATTCAGGGCCTCCCGTTGCTTTACAAATGCTTTTCTTCCAGAGGCTGGAGCTGCCGCTGGCTTTGAGGTCGCCTTGATGCCTCTCTGTCTTTTGATTATTGTTTTATTACTTCACAGAGATGTCAAGAAACAACCAAATGTCAGATTATTGGTCTTCCATCCGGTGCGGTGTGAGCGCTATTTATTTGAAATATTGATAGTCTTGGCCGGTTGGCATTCAGATGTGTATTTTTTCCTGATGAGTGTGTTCGGCTCGTGGTGGGAGATATGCCACGCTACGCAAGGTCACGGGGGGTTGCCCACGTCTGCAGCCGTCTCCCGAATATTTTCCGCACCAAGATCGCTTTTGATTAGGATATTAAATCCGCCGCTACCAAGGTGAATAACCCACGGGTCATTTTGAACCCGATTTTTTCTTTTGATTACTGCTTTTGCTGCTTTAAAGACGGTCTAACTTGTGGAGAAGAGCGCAACTTAGCCGTACAGTCTGCCAGGCAATTAAACTTGCTCCATGCCAGCTCTTTTTCTCTCCTGCTCGCTGTACCGGCTTAAAAGTGAAAAGAGTTTTCAGAACTTACAAATTATTTTATTGTTAATGTACAAAATGTAAGTAAAAGAAAAAAATTTTTTTTTAAATTCACTGAAAAGCATCATGCAGTGCAAGGTCCGAAGATCTTCAAAGGATACCGAGATTTACGGCTATGTTAAAATGGTAACTCCTTCCAATGATCAGGTTCAAGAAAAAAGTTTACTGGATATTGTGTGACAAAGCACTTCTTGATTGCTAAATATATACCCCCACCGGGCGCTGTGCCCCCTTTTGCCTTCATTCTTCGTGGCATAGATAGAACAAGTAGAGTTGAGCGAACCCGAACTGTAAATAAATAAATATATACACCCACCGGTGACTAGGTAGAGTCTACTGCTTAGAGGGACAGATTATTGTTCTATAATCATCTCCTAGTTCTATAGGGTCAGGTTCCTGCTGTTGCTGTAAGGGACAGATTATTGTTCTATAATCATCTCCTAGTTCTAAAGGGAGAGGTTCCTGCTGGTGCTGTAAGGGACAGATTATTGTTCTAAAATCATCTCCTAGTTCTATAGGGTCAGGTTCCTGCTGTTGCTGTAAGGGACAGATTATTGTTCTATAATCATCTCCAAGTTCTAAAAAAAATTGAAAAAATTCACTGAAAAGCATCATGCAGTGCAAGGTCCGAAGATCTTCAAAGGATACCGAGATGTACGGTTATGTTAAAATGGTAACTTCTTCCAATGATCAGGTTCAAGAAAAAAGTTTACTGGATATTGTGTGACAAAGCACTTCTTGATTGCTAAATATATACACCCACCGGGCACTGTGCCCCCTTTTGCCTTCATTCTTCGTGGCATAGATAGAACAAGTAGAGTTGAGCGAACCCGAACTGTAAAGTTCGGGTTCGTACCGAACTTTGGGGTGTCCGTGACCCGGACCCGGACATTTGAAAAAAAGTTTGGGTTCGAGTTCTGGGTTCTGGTATTTTATCACGCATGTTGAATAGCTGCAGGGCAGCCAATCAACAAGCGTTTCACTGGTTTTCCCTAGAAGCCATCACAGCCATGCCTACTAATGGCATGGCTGTGATTGGCCAGTACATCATGTGACCCAGCCTCTATATAAGGCTGGAGTCACTTAGTGCTGCATGTCACATGCTCTCTGGGTAGTGTAGGGAGAGGATGCTGCCGGTGCTGTGAGGGACAGATTGCAGATAGATAGATAGGTAGAGACTACTACTACTACTGCTTTTAGGGACAGATTGCAGATAGATAGATAGATAGATAGATAGATAGATAGATAGATAGATAGATAGATAGATAGATAGGTAGAGATTACTACTGCTTTTAGGGACAGATTGCAGATCTCATCCTGCATTACAGAACCATCTGACTGGACTAGGTAGAGTCTACTGCTTAGAGGGACAGATTATTGTTCTATAATCATCTCCTAGTTCTATAGGGTCAGTTTCCTGCTGTTGCTGTAAGGGACAGATTATTGTTCTATAATCATCTCCTAGTTCTAAAGGGAGAGGTTCCTGCTGGTGCTGTAAGGGACAGATTATTGTTCTAAAATCATCTTCTAGTCCTATAGGGTCAGGTTCCCTATCATTTACTTCCTTTTGCAGTCCTCTAGCACTTTCCGGGACTTTTTTACAGTCATTTTTAGCTGGGTCACTTTTAGCTAGAGCCCTCTTGTAGTGATGTCACGGGTGAGTTAGTGCCCATATATAAGCCAGGTTGGGAGGAGCCTTAGTGCATGGGAGCCAGAGAACAAATTCCATGGGAACATTGTCCTCCAAATAACTACAGATTAATAACGGTGTAAGCAGGTGCAGTTAGCTAGTCTGCCACAAGGTGGCTCTGTCTCAGAACAGAGTGTGGTAACAGGTAATAGTGTAATCAGGTGCTAGGTTCCTTTTAGCTAGAGCCGTCTTGTAGTGATGTCATGGGTGAGTCAGTGCCCATATATAGGCAAGGTTGGGAGGAGCCCTAGTGCATGGGAGCCAGAGAAAATGCCATTTTTTCTCCAAATAACTACAGATTAATATGGGTGTTAGCAGGTGCATTTAGTTAGTTTGTCTCAAGATGGCTTTGTCCCAGAACAGTGTGGTAACAGGGAACAGTGTAACCAGGTGCTAGGTCCCTTTTAGCTAGAGCTGTCCTGTACTGATGTCATGGGTGAGTCAATGCCCATATATAAGCCAGGTTGGGAGGAGCCTTAGTGCAGTCGGGGAATGGGAGCCAGAGACCCTACAAGTGTGCAGATGTAGTCAGCTAGGTGGAGGTCCTGGACATGGCTGTGGGAAATGGAGAGCCGGCTGCAGACTTCCTGACTCCTATAATAGTAAAGGCTAAAGCAAATTGAAAAAAGGCCTTTTAGGCCAGGCCAAGAGTTCCCTGGAGTGAGGCTATCCCCCTGGAGGGTTCCAGGAGAGGTGTACTCATGGAGGAGGTGACTGCAGAGATCTCATCTCAGTGAGTACTAACGACCCCGGGTGGAAAGAGAGTGTTTAAGAGAAGATGGCCTACCAAAAGTGCTAAATTATGCTTTCACATATGACTACTGCAGACCGTCCACTAATTTCCTTTTTATTACTCCAGGTTATATTTAATATTATAGGACCTAACACAATTTATTAGAACCACATGGGCTGTACCCAAAACTGAATTGTTAAACACATGTGCCATAATGCAAACAATATAGCTCCTCTGAGCACTGTCCCTTGGTTCCACCCCCTACCCACCTCCAAGCACTGTCCCTTGGTTCCACCCCCTATCCACCTCCAAGCAATGTCCCTTGGTTCCACCCCCCACCCACCTCCAATCGCAAAGCAAGGTCCATAAAGACATGGATGAGCGAGTTTGGGGTGGAGGAACTTGACTGACCTGCACAGATTCCTGACCTCAACCCGATAGTACACCTTTGGGATGAATTAGAGCTGAGACTGTGAGCCAGGCCTTCTCATCCAATATCAGTGCCTGACCTCACAAATCTGCTTCTGAAAGAATGGTCAAACATTCCCATAGACACTCCTAAACCTTGTGGACAGCCCTCCCAGAAGTGTTGAAGCTGTTATAGCAGCAAAGGGTGGGCCAACTCAATGTTGAACCCTACAGACTAAGACTGGGATGCCATTAAAGTTCATGTGCGTGTAAAGGCAGGCGTCCCAATACTTTTAGCAATATAGTGTATATAACATAATTGGGTGGTTGAGTCCATAAATCATACTATTCATCATAGGTTTTGATGATACACGTTGGGTCAACTACCTGCCACTTATTCCTTCTTTTTTTTTTTCTTTTTACAGGGCTGTTGTGCTGTCCCAGTGTCACGTACCTTGTCGATGAGCCTGACTTTCGTAGGAGGAGACCTCTCATACAACTCTGGCTCAGAGACCACTGGAGTGGCCGTGTGAGCACAGTGAGGCAGAAGTGCTTGTGGAATCCACTGTGGCAGGCTGGTGTAGGTTCACCAGATGAGCTGGACTGGATGGCAGCTGGCAAAGGTGAAGCAGATGCGGTCAGCAGTTCCGGCACACAGGATGGCAAATAAGCAGCAGACTGGAACAGAGTGAGACAAGCCGGGTAAAACACAGGCAATCAGGTATAAGAGATAGCAGGCAGAGAATGGTCGCGGAGCAGGAAAAGGTTGGCAACAGGATAACAGGCAGTAATGGTCTCTTAAGCAGGGTCAGACAAGCCGAGGTCAGGATTGGAGATAGCAGGATAGTCAGACAAGCCGAGGTCTGGATTGGAGATAGCAGGATAGTCAAACAAGCCGAGGTCAGGATTGGAGATAGCAGGATAGTCAGACAAGCCGAGGTCAGGATTGGAGATAGCAGGATAGTCAGACAAGCCGAGGTCAGGATTGGAGATAGCAGGATAGTCAGACAAGCCAAGGTCAGGATTGGAGATAGCAGGATAGTCAGACAAGCCGAGGTCAGGATTGGAGATAGCAGGATAGGCAGACAAGCCGAGGTCAGGATTGGAGATAGCAGGATAGTCAGACAAGCCGAGGTCAGGATTGGAGATAGGAGGATAGTCAGACAAGGCGGGTATTTCAGACGCAAACAGATTCAGGATTCACAGGTTATAGCTGCAGATCAGACAGTGCTGTACAAGTGCAGTTGCTGTCTATTTAAACGCTTTCCGATGGCGACAAAGTGGAATGTTATCGCAAACCGCCGACAGCGGCCGCGATGACTAGCGCTCACTGTGTTCCGGGGGAGCCAGTGAGTGGGTAGGGTGGACTCGATCTCCACCGGCTACCCACGATGGCTCCCCCACAGTGAGAGAACGGAAGTCCGTGTATGTAAACAAGGATATGCATTCTGACAGAGGGGGAAGGGCTGTGATCACAGGCTTCCTGTATATGGAAGCCGTGATCATTCTCCTCCCCCAGCCAGCCCAGCCCCCATACAGTTAGAACACACTGAGGGAACACAGTTAATCCTTAGAGCGCCCCCTCCAGGTTAACCCCTTCACTGCCAATGTCATTTACACAGTAATCAAAGCATTTTCATAGCACCGATCGCTGTATAAATGCCAATGTCCCAAAAAAGTGTCCGACATGTCCGCCGCAATATTGTAGTACCGTTAAAAAAATGCAGATCGCCGCCATTACTAGTAAAAAATAAATAAATAAATAAAAACCTCCGAAATTAATTCTCATCATTCGTAAACGCGACCACTTTTGCGCAAACCAATCAATAATCACCCATTGCAATTTTTTTTTTACCAAAAATATGAGGAAGAATATAAATCGGCCAAAACCGATGAAAAAAATGTTCTTTTATGTATTTTTTTTTTTTTTTGGATTTTAGCAAAAAGTAAGAAAAATATATTTTTTTGCAAAATTGTCGCTCTTTTTTTGTTTATAGTGGCGATCAGAAATGACGCAGAGGGGATCAAACCACCAAAAGAAAGCTCTATTTGTGGGAAGAAAAGGAAGCCAATTTTGTTCGGGTACAACGCTGCACGACCGCGCAATTGTCAGTTAAAGCGACGCAGTGCCGAATCGCAAGAAGTGCTCTGGTCCTAAAGGGGCAAATCCTTCCGGGGCTGAAGTGGTTAAAGGGCCATTGGTGGCAAGTAACACTAGTGCACATGCGCAGACGCGCGTGCCAGTGCTCAGCTTGGAAGATTCCTGCAGGGACCCGCGCGCGTATGTGCTCACGCGCGTGCATCTGTGGCGTGTCCATGACACCCAGCATCCAACCCACCTCCTTTAGCAGCACGGGCTTGGGACTGGCCAAGGCGGACTTTACCTGTCACTATTTTTTGGGCCTTGAGCTCCACATTAGTTCTTTTCCTTTAAGTTACAAAAGTAGCAAACCTCCACTTTCCTTGGCCAACCAAGAAACTAAAATATGAAGGGCTTCTAAAGCAAACACAGTTAATTCATCCAACTTGTTACTGTGACATTTTCGGCTACTAATCCAAAAAAAATAAAGTAATCAGGACTGTACAGTTCAGGCTTCTGGCTCCAGCCACTTGTGAAACAGATTATCTCGGTTGATGCAAATTTCCTCATCTTGGAAGAAGCCGGTTCCTATAACGAGCCGCATTGATCCTCATTTGGAGAAAATGAATTACCTTAATGTAACTTGCAAAAAAACTCATAAACCAAGATGGCACAGATTCTCCGCAAAGTGCCACATGCCAAAACCATTTCACGGGGAAACATATGCTCGCGAGGTACTTAATGCCGTATTCACGGCAAAATTATACACAGAGGTCTAATTACTATTACAGAAATTTCGCACTGTATAGGAAAGTCTAGAGGCAATAATGGAGTCTGCTTCGCTCTCACCCAGCCATAGAAACATCCTTAACAAACAATTCTCATCTGATTAAAAGGCTGAATGGAATTTTAATATGAGAAGTTGTGGTGTTTCCAGGATCTTCTTTAGAAGCCGTTCACAGCAAACCGGTAGGAGAAGTCCAAAGACAAAAGAAGCTTCTCAGATGTTGAAATCGCATACACTTGTAGGAGCCAACTAGGGAGCCCTTAGAACAGTGTTTCCCAACCCAGTCCTCAAGGCACACCAACAGGTCATGTCTTCAGGATTTCCATTATTTTGCACAGGTGATTTGATCAGTTTCACTGCCTTAGTAATTACCACAGCTGTTTCATCTGAGGGAAATCCTGAAAACATGACCTGTTGGTGTGCCTTGAGGACTGGGTTGGGAAACACTGCCTTAGAAGACCTTAACCATTGACCTAACCCTTGTCACCGATAAGTATCTGTCTGTCTTTGGGGATCAGGTTTTGCTACTGAAGCAAATTGGCTGACACATTATAAGTAGAGTTGAGCGAACCCGGACTGTAAAGTTCGGGTCTGTACCGAAAAGCCATATTATTGTTATAAAATCATCTCCAAGTTGTATTGGAGATGATTTTATAACAATAATATGGCTCTATGCGGCTGGAAGAAACTTTGCCTATAGAACTTGGAGATGATTTTATAACAATAATATGGCTCTATGCGGCTGGAAGAAACTTTGCCTATAGAACTTGGAGATGATTTTATAAAAATATGGCTCTATGCGACTGGAAGAAACTTTGCCTATAGAACTTGGAGATGATTTTATTACAATAATATGGCTCTATGCGGCTGGAAGAAACTTTGCCTATAGAACTTGGAGATGATTTTATAACAATAATATGTCTCTATGCGGCTGGAAGAAACTTTGCCTATAGAACTTGGAGATGATTTTATAACAATAATATGGCTCTATGCGGCTGGAAGAAACTTTGC
Organism: Glandirana rugosa; assembly: GCA_018402905.1. Classification (NCBI taxonomy): domain Eukaryota; kingdom Metazoa; phylum Chordata; class Amphibia; order Anura; family Ranidae; genus Glandirana; species Glandirana rugosa. The sequence goes on along the minus strand of BLSH010211519.1, from coordinate 9,677 downwards.
CTATAGAACTTGGAGATGATTTCATAACAATAATATGGCTCTATGCGGCTGGAAGAAACTTTGCCTATAGAACTTGGAGATGATTTTATAACAATAATATGGCTCTATGCGGCTGGAAGAAACTTTGCCTATAGAACTTGGAGATGATTTTATAACAATAATATGGCTCTATGCGGCTGGAGGAAACTTTGCCTATAGAACTTGGAGATGATTTTATAACAATAATATGGCTCTATGCGGCTGGAAGAAACTTTGCCTATAGAACTTGGAGATGATTTTATAACAATAATATGGCTTCTATGCGGCTGGAAGAAACTTTGCCTATACAACTTGGAGATGATTTTAGAATAATCTTTCCCTTAAAGCAACAGCTGGAAACTTTCCCTGTACAACTTGGAGATGATTTTAGAATCTAAAATCATCTCCTAGTTCTATAGGGAGAGGTTCCTGCTGTTGCTTAACGGGACAGATTATTGTTTCTTGCACAAAATTAAAAAGTGCATCTACATTGCTGGTTTAAAAAAAAAAAAAAATTCTAAAAAATACATTTGCGGCCAGCGGTGCATTTCTTGCACAAAAATAAAAAAAAACTGTGTTGGCTCCTCCTCCTCCTCCACCGCCACTTTCACCGCCTCCTCAACCTCCAACTCCACATCCACCTCCATTTTTGATTTTTTTATGTGATTTTAGCTTAAAAATTATTTTAAGTTATTTCCCTATCCCCATTTTTTTGTAGGGCACTTGTCCAACTCTTACCCCCATTTTCCTTCCTTTTGCAGACCTCTAGGACTTGCCAGGACTTTATTACAGGCAATTTTGTGCCTAAAAGTTCGGGTCCCCATTGATTTCAATGGGGTTCAGGGTCCGGGTCAAAGTTCGGGTCAAGTCCGGACCCGTAAGTTCGGCTGAACCTACCGAACCCGGACTTCCAGAGGTTCGATCAACTCTAATTATAAGGGTTTCATTTACCTTCCTCTAAATCAGTGGGTCTCAACTCCTGTCCTCAGGACCCACCAACAGGCCATATTTTAAGTATTACCTTTGGGAGATGCAGACTAGAATACTGCAATCACTGAGCAGCAAACGATATCACCTGTGATGTATTTCAGTTATCCTGCAAACCTGGCCTGTTAGTGGGTCCCGAGAACCAAAGTTGAGAACCACTGCTCTAAATCAACAGTGGATTTAGGGCTCTGAGAATGGCAGAAGCTCAGTTCCTGAAGATAACGCACCAGGATAAGGATCATTTTGTACAAAAAAAAAAAAAAAAGTGACAGTTGTTTTCATCTGGATTGATAACTGCAGTTATAAAGCTAAAATAAAAATCCTTTGTATGTTTTGAAGATTTTTTTTTTTCTTTCAGCTCAACTATGTAACCATGTACTAGAAACCTCTTAGGGCCCATTCACACTAGATACAGCCGGATGCATTTTTGACTTCACTCTAAGCCCCCGCTCACACCGGTGCGGCTCTGAAATCGCGCTACTCCTGCGCAATTTCAACGCCGTACATTGCCGATTTTTTATTGTGGCTTGTGACTTCAGTTAACAGAAGTCCCCACGATTAAGCTCTGGGAGGCGGAGACGAAACACGTTGGAGCTGTGGCTTGGCGGGAGCCCAGGTTGAGGTTGTCACTTTACCACTGAACATACACGTGGATGTGCGACATCGGGGATTTCCTCCTCTCTCTATCCAGAAGTCTAGACAAGTCGGTATGATATCAATAAAAAGCAATGCAGGAACTTTTTCATAATTGCTGTGGGTCGCTGCAATATGAACGATTCCATTGCCGGCAATGGGGTGCGACTTGTCATGCAATTTGTAACTGTCAAATTACATGACAAGCAGGGCCGGATCTAGCCTATCTGATCTGGGGGTAGAGTAAAAAACAGTGTCAGACCTGGGAAAAATTATTACACAGAACCTGTGCCCCCCCATGTCAGATATCCCTATTAGAGTCCCCCTTTACATTATAACTACTCATTAGAATGTCCTCTCACATCAGGTGTCCCCCTGAACAGAGGGCCCCCTTACATCAGGTGTCTCCATCAAGAGTGCCCCCTTACATCAGGTGTCCCCATCAAGAGCGCCCCCTTACATCAGGTGTCCCCATCAAGAGTGCCCCCTTACATCAGGTGTTCCCATCACATTTCCGCCCTACATCAGGTGTCCCCATCAAGAATGCCCCCTTACATCAGTTGTCCCCATCAAGAGTGCCCCCTTACATGAGGTGTCCCCATCAAGAGTGACCCCTTACATCAGGTTTCCCCATCAAGAGTGCCCCCTTACATCAGGTGTCCCCATCAAGAGTGCCCCCTTACATCAAGTGTCCCCACCAAGAGTGCCCCCCTACATCAGATGTGCCCATCAGAGTGCCCCCTTAAATCAGGTGTCCCCATCAGAGAGGCCCACTTACATTCGATGTGCCCATCTGGGTGCCCTCTTAATTCCGTTATCCCCATCAGAGTCCCCCCTTACAGCAGGTGTCCCCTTACATCGGGTGTCCCAGAGTGCCCCTTACATCAGGCATCCCCACCAAGAGTGCCCCCCTACATCAGATGTGCCCATCAGAGTGCCCCCTTAAATCAGGTGTCCCCATCAGAGTCCCCCCTAACACCAGGTGTCCCCATCAGAGTGCCCCCTTACATCAGATGTTCCCATCAGAATGCCCCCTTACATCAGGTGTCCCCTTTAGAGAGCCCCCTTACATTCAATGTGCCCAATTAAATCAGATGTCCCCATCAGAGTCCCCCTTACATCAGGTGTCCCCATCAGAGTGCCCCTTTACATCAGGTGTCCCCATCAGAGTCCCCCTTTACATCAGGTGTCCCCATCACATTTGCCTCTTACATTAGGCGTCCCCTTCAAGAGTGCCCCCTTACATCTGTTTTTTATTGGATATGTTTTATAGCAGAAAGTACTTTTTTTTTTTCAAAATTGCCGGCCTTTTTATGTTTATAGTGCAGAAATAAAATGCAGAGGTGGTGAAATACCACCAAAAAATGCTCTATTTGTGGGCAAAAAAAATGAGCTAACTTTTGTGTACAGCGCCGCACGACCGCTAGGGTTGCCACATCATCCCTTTAATCCAGGACACATATTAATTACACAGGTTCTGTGGCTGATTAAGGTGGTAATTAAACCCATGCATTAAATTAGCCTCAGAACAACCTGTGTAATTCATATGTGTCCTGGATTAAAGGGATGATGTGGCAACCCTAACGGCCGCGCAATTGTCAGTTAAAGTAACGCAGTGCCATATAGCAAAAAATGGCCTGGTCATGCTTAAGCAGAACTTTTTTTTTTTCTGGTGTGAACGCTCTCCAAAACTAAGGAAAAAGCAATGTGTCCGGACCTACACTTTGATGGAAGGGGTTAATAATGGATTTGTGTCTTGGCATGGGCGTCCGCAGGTAGGGGCAAGGGGGGGCAATTGCCCCCCCCCTGCAATCAGGGATCAGATCAGGGGTTCCCCACTAGCTCCTTATCCTCTCGAGCCATGTATGCAGTTTCTGACAGTCTCTTGGGCCATGTATGCAGTCTCTGACCGTTTCCTGTACCATGTCCGCAGTCTCTGACTGTCTCCTGTGCTATGTATGCAGTCTCTGACTTTCTCCTGTTCCATGTCCGCAGTCTCTGACCGTATCCTGTACTATGTCTGCAGTCTCTAACCATCTCCTGTACTATGTCCGCAGTCTCTAACGATCTCCTGTACTATGTCCGCAGTCTCTGACCGTCTCCTGTACTATGTCCGCAGTCTCTGACCGTCTCCTGTACCATGTCCGCAGTCTCTGACCGTCTCCTGTACTATGTCCGCAGTCTCTAACCATCTCCTGTACTATGTCCGCAGTCTCTGACCGTCTCCTGTACCATGTCCGCAGTCTCTGACCGTCTCCTGTACCATGTCCGCAATCTCTAACCGTATCCTGTACTATGTCCACAGTCTCTGACCGTCTCCTGTACCATGTCCGCAGTCTCTGACCGTCTCCTGTACCATGTCTGCAGTCTCTGACTGTCTCCTGTACCATGTCTGCAGTCTCTGACCGTCTCTTGTATCATGTCCGCAGTCTCTGACTGTCTCCTGTATCATGTCTGCAGTCTCTGACTGTCTCCTGTATCATGTCTGCAGTCTCTCACCATCTCCTGGATCATGTCTGCAGCCTCTGACCATCTCCTGTACTACGTCTGCAGTCTCTGACCGTGATAATGAAATTATGGCATTGTCAAAAAGGGGCAGAGCATGGATGACCTTGAAATTATGCCACCCCCCCCTGGAAAAAGTTCTGCGGACGCCCATGGTCGCAGGGACTGTTGAGATACAAGCACTGTCTAATGGGAAACCTTTAACATCATACATGAATCTCTCTACTTCTATCCTATTAAGCAATGATAAAACAGCATAGGATAGAAGCAGGCTGCGCAGGATCCATGAAACGCGTAGCACAATAATTATCCCCAAATTCCCTACATTTATACCCAGGCGGAAGACTGCTGCGATTTTCCTTTAATACTCTCCTCTATAAATCCATCACCGGTATAATGTGGGCAGATATACGGTTACGATGATGAGAAAGGCGAAGCCCAAAATAAGCTGAGTTATCCGCCTCGGAATGAAAGAATGATTTACGGCACGATAAAAATAAAAACTCTATAAAGTGGACATTTCCTTCAGATATGATGTATAAATCAGACGAGCGGATTTCAAACAAAAGACGCACATTAAAGTTTAGTTAGCAGTACTGAGCTGGAAAGATGCCGAACTAAGTTATTTCGGGGTAGACAACAAAAATGAGACGAGAGGGGGGAGTTTTAGTGATTTGGAAGTTCAGCCTATCCAGAATGATATTAAATATCATTATTATATTAATTAAATGATTATTATTGTGGAGGCCGGTGGGGCGAGTCACCTGCTGGGTTCCTAGCAGTGTTAATTTAGTCAACTGAAACGTTTTTTCGTCAGCTGCGTTTTTACAGTGACAAGAACGAGACGAAAAGTACAGCGCATTTTCGTCCACTGACGAAAACTATGGCGAAAATCAAATCCGTTTTCGATAATGACCCAAAACGGGACGGGGCAAAGAGGGACGTTTACCCTCGTGAACTTCCAGGTTTTCACGGAGCTCCGCCTGCTTCCGCTCCCAGCAAGCAAGCATGCGACTGTGGGCACTGCGACTGCCAGAGACCAGAGCAACACTGTGCATTACAGGCAGCCAGGGTCCCCGAGACCCTGTACCACTCCCGACAAGACTGTCCCACTCCCGAGACCCGACTTACAAGACGACTGCCAGCCAGGCGCCCTTGTCTAGAGCAGATAGCAGAGTAGACTGTGAGTGTATAGTACATTACAATTACAGCAGGCCTGATGCCTCCCCTCAGACAACCATCCAGCACTGTTTATACATAACAGGCCTCCTTTGACCAGTGGCAGTGGCATCCAAGGCACTGTACATTACAGGCCATCCCTCAGACGACCACCATCCAGCACTGTGTAGCATTACAGGCCTCTTCAGACCACCATCCAGAGCACTGTGTAGCATTACATGCCTCATTAAACCACCGTCCAGAGCACTGTGCAGCATTACAGGCCTCCTCAGACCACCGTCCAGAGCACTGTGCAGCATTACATGCCTCCTCAGACTACCGCCCAGAGCACTGTGCAGCATTACAGGCCTCCTCAGACTGTCCAGAGCACTATGCAGCATTACAGGCCTCCTCAGACTACCGTCCAGAACACTATGCAGCATTACAGGCCTCCTCAGACCACTGTCCAGAGCACTGTGCAGCATTACAGGCCTCCTCAGACCACCATCCAGAGCACTGTGCAGCATTACAGGCATCCTCAGACCACCATCCTGAGCACTATGCAGCATTTCAGGCCTCATCAGACCACCATCCAGAGCACTATGCAGCATTACAGGCCTCATCAGACTACCGTCCAGAGCACTATGCAGCATTACAGGCCTCCTCAGACCACACAGAGCACTATGCAGCATTGCAGGCCTCCTCAGACTACTGTCCAGAGCACTGTGCAGCATTACAGGCCTCCTCAGACCATCCAGAGCACTGTGAAACCTTACAGGCCTCCTCAGACTACTGTCCAGAGCACTGTGCAGCATTACAGGCCTCCACAGACCGTCCAGAGCACTGTGCAGCATTACAGGCCTCCTCAGACCACACAGAGCACTATGCAGCATTGCAGGCCTCCTCAGACTACTGTCCAGAGCACTGTGCAGCATTACAGGCCTCCACAGACCGTCCAGAGCACTGTGCAGCATTACAGGCCTCCTCAGACCACACAGAGCACTATGCAGCATTGCAGGCCTCCTCAGACTACTGTCCAGAGCACTGTGCAGCATTACATGCCTCATAAGACCACACAGAGCACTATGCAGCATTGCAGGCCTCCTCAGACTACTGTCCAGAGCACTGTGCAGCATTACAGGCCTCCTCAGACCACACAGAGCACTATGCAGCATTGCAGGCCTCCTCAGACTACTGTCCAGAGCACTGTGCAGCATTACAGGCCTCCTCAGACTGTCTGAGTCAGATTTTTTTACTCCAGGAGTATGTAATGAATTTGGAAATTCTAGAGAAATGCTTAACCACTTCCAGCCCGGCCTATAGACAAATTATGGATGGGCGGTGGTTCAGTTATCCTGACTGGACATCCATTGGCGTCTTTCAGGGATAACCCATGATTGCGATCAATTGGAAGCTCTTTACCATGTGATCAGCCATGACCAATCACGGCTGGTCACAGTGTAGACAGGAAGAGCCGTTTATTGGCTTTTCCTCTAATCGCGTCTGTAGACGTGAGTAGAGGAGAGCCGATTGATGGCTCTCCTTACAGAGGGGTCTGCGCTGATTGTTTATCAGCCCCCTAGGATTGCCATTCAGGACCACCAGGGAGCCCGCCCAGGGACCACCTTACACTGCAATCTGTCTTTGCTGCCCACCAGTGCCACCTATCAGTGCCCACTCAGTGCCACCTATCAGTGATCATCAGCGCCGCCCATGAGTGCCCATCAGTGCCACTTATCAGTGCCCCTCAGTGCTGCATATCAGTACCACCTATCAGTGCCCATCAGTGCTGCTTATCAGTACCGCCTATCAGTGCTGCATATCAGTACCACCCGTCAGTGCCCGTCAGTGCTGCTTATCAGTGCCGCCTATCAGTGCCCATCAGTGCTGCATATAAGTGCCTCATTATCAGTTCCCATCAGTGCCGCCTCATCAGTGCCAATCAGTACTGCCTCATCAGTGCCCATTAGTGTAGCCTCATCAATGTCTGTCAGTGAAGGAGAACATTTAGTACTTTACAAAGTTTTGTGACAGAAACTTTTTTTTTGTTTTCAAAATTTTCTTTTTTTTTTTATTTGTAGCACAAAAAATAAAAACCGCAGGGGTGATCAAATACCACCAAAAGAAAGCTCTATTTGTGGGAACAAATTGATAAAAACCTTGTTTGGGCACAGCGTTGCACGACCGTGCAATTGTCATTCAAAATTCGACAGCGCTGAAAATTGGTCTGGGTTCTTGGTAAGTGCCCGGTATTGAAGGGGTTAAATAATGCATTACAATGTAACTAAACACATTCAATTTTAGTTGACTAAAATTATTTTATTCAACTGAAATGTACTGGAGATTTTAGTCGGCTAAAATACGATGACTAAAATCGGGCTAAAACTAAAATGCCATTTTAGTCCTAAGACTAAAATTTAAAACTGAATCAAAATGTGCTGCCAAAATGAACACTGATTCTTAGTGCAACTAGGGAACCAAGAAAAATCTCCTCGCCATAGTTCTGTGCGTCATTCTTATATAACCCCTTGGAGACCAGGCCTTTTCTGGCACGTTTTGTTTACAAGCTTTACTCAGTATTTTTTGATAGAAAATGATTTACAGTACAACCCCCAAACATTATAGTAAAAATATATTTATACATTTTTAGCAGAGACCCTAGGGAATAAAATGACAATTATTGCAATTTTTTATGCCACATGGTATTTGCACAGCGATTTTGCAAATGTAATTAAAAAAAAAAAAAAAAAAGCACTTCAATGAATTTAAAAAAGAAAAAACACAATACACAGCGCATCCAGGAAGTACTCACAGCGCTTCACTTTTTCCACATTTTGTTATGTTACAGCCTGATTCCAAAATGGATCATTATTTTCCTCAAAATTCTACAAACAATTCCCCATAACGACAACGTGAGAGAAGTTTTTTTGAAATGTATGCAAATTTATTAAAAATAAAAAAAGTTAAAAATCCCACGTACATAAGTATCACAGACTCCTCCCATGTACATAAGGATCACAGACTCCTCCCATGTACATAATTATCACAGACTCCTCCCATGTACATAAGTATCACAGACTCCTCCCATGTACATAAATATCACAGACTCCTCAAATGTACATAAGTATCACAGACTCCTCCCATGTACATAAGTATCACATACTCCTCCCATGTACATAAATATCACAGACTCCTCCCATGTACATAAGTATCACAGACTCCTCCCATGTACATAATTATCACAGACCCCTCCCATGTACATAAGTATTACAGACTCCTCCCATGTACATAAGTATTACAGACTCCTCCCATGTACATAAGTATTACAGACTCCTCCCATGTACATAAGGATCACAGACTCCTCCCATGTACATAAGTATTACAGACTCCTCCCATGTACATAAGTATCACAGACTCCTCCTATGTACATAAGTATCACAAACTCCTCCATGTACATAAGTATCACAGACTCCTCCCATGTACATAATTATCACAGACTCCTCCCATGTACATAATTATCACAGACTCCTCCCATGTACATAAGTATCACAGACTCCTCCCATGTACATAAGTATCACATACTCCTCCCATGTACATAATTATCACAGATTCCTCCCATGTACATAAGTATCACAGACTACTCCCATGTACATAATTATCACAGACTCCTCCCATGTACATAATTATCACAGACTCCTCCCATGTACATAAATATCACAGACTCCTCCCATGTACATAAGTATCACAGGCTCCTCCCAAGTACATAAGTATCACAGGCTCCTCCCATGTACATAATTATCACAGACTCCTCCCATTTACATAAGTATCACAGACTCCTCCCATGTACATAAGTATCACAGACTGCTCCCATGTACATAATTATCACAGACTCCTCCCATGTACATAATTATCACAGACTCCTCCCATGTACATAAGTATCACAGACTCCTCCCATGTACATAAGTATCAGAGGCTCCTCCCATGTACATAAGTATCACAGACTCCTCCCATGTACATAATTATCAGAGACTCCTCCCATGTACATAAGTATCACAGGCTCCTCCCATGTACATAAGTATCACAGACTCCTCCCATGTACATAATTATCACAGACTCCTCCCATGTACATAAGTATTACAGACTCCTCCCATGTACATAAGTATTACAGACTCCTCCCATGTGCATAAGTATCACAGACTCCTCCCATGTACATAAGTATCACAGACTCCTCCCATGTACATAATTATCACAGACTCTTCCCATGTACATTAGTATCACAGACTCCTCCCATGTACATAATTATCACAGACTCCTCCCATGTACATAATTATCACAGACTCCTCCCATGTACATAAATATCACAGACTCCTCCCATG
>BLSH010211493.1:1026908-1044210 GCA_018402905.1 Glandirana rugosa | reverse complement strand
TAGATCGAGAATAGTAGGGGTCCAAGGACAGAACCTTGGGGGACTCCAACAGAGGAGTTGGAGAGGAGGAAGTGGAGATGTAAGTGACACTGAAGGTGCGGTGAGATAGGTAAGATTCAAACCAATGGAGAGCACAGCCATGGAGACCAAGCAAATTGAGTTTTTTGAGGAGGAGGGGGTGATCAACTGTATCAAAGGCAGCAGAAAGGTCCAAGAGTAAGAGTATGGAATAGTGACCGTTGGTTTTTGCTGTTAGCAAGTCGTTTGTGAGTTTTAGGAGGGCCGTTTCTGTGGAGTGGTGTGGACGAAATCCCGACTGAAGGGGATCAAGAAGGTTGTTTTCAGTGAGGTGGTCACTCAGTCGGTTGTAAACTAAACGTTCAAGGATTTTGGAGGCAAAGGGGAGTAAGGAGATGGGTCTTAGGTCTTTTATGTAAATATTATATTGTACTGTACAGTCAGGTCCATAAATATATACACTTTAGGTCCACATATACAAACTGTTGTAATTCCTACACCGTTCACCTGATTTGGATGTAAATATCCTCAAATTAAAGCTGAAAGTCTGCAGTTAAAGCACATCTTGTTTGTTTTAGTTCAAATCCATTGTTGTGGTGTATAGCGCCAAAAAGATTAGAATTGTGTCGATGTTCCAATATTTATGGACCTGACTGTATATCCCTGTATGTTGTGGTATTTTAGGTGCCTATCCAATAGTTTTTTTTAATTATCTATGCTCCCAGCTGAAACCACTGCTTGTGGAAGAGAATTCCACATTCTCACTGCTCTTACCATAAAGAACCCTCTACGCAGTTTAAGGTTAAACCACCTTTCTTCTAATTTTAGTGAATGGCCATGTGTCTTTTTATATTCCCTTGCATTCTTTGTAAAGTTGGAATGGTGATGGTGACCCCTCAACCTTGTATTTTTTAAAGGCCTTCTCCTTTGCTTTTATAAGCATTTTTACGTTGGAGTTAAGCCACCCATCCTTGCCCCATTCCAAACTGAGATAGGAGGTCCGCCTCCCCCTCATTCCACAGGTTAGGGGGCCTATAGCATTCTTTCATTTTTATTTCCCCCCTGGTTTCCTCGCTTTGTAGCTCTACCCATAAGGATTCCACTTCCTCCCTTGCTCCATTAGTGATGTCATCCCTCACATTCACTTGTACATCATTTTTGATCTACAGGGATACCCCTCCCCCTTTTTTGCCCTCCCTATCTCTGTGATAAAGAGAATACCCTTGAATGGTTGCCAGCCAATCATGAGAGCTGTTGAACTAAGTCTCTGAAATTACCACAAAATCTAAATCCTCCTCATACAAAAGCATCTCTAGTTCTCCCATCTTGTCTGCAAGACTCGTGGCATTAGTGAATAAGCTAATAAAATAATCAAAACCTTCTTCTACCATTACCCATATTGGGAATAAAACAAACTTTCAGGCTTATCAGCTTTGTGTATATATACTGCATGTATATATAGTTTATATACCATATATATATATATATATATATATATATATACCATATATATATATATATATATATATATATATATATTTTATATAGCTAAATTCGCACCACCTTTTTGCTTTTCCTACTACCCCATTATCTGGGGTACTGGAATATGTCATAATGGAATATGTCATACATATAATGGGTATTGGATGATGGCTTTCTATTGAGACATACATTCATGTTAAAAAAAAGCAAATGTCTAATGGCTCCTATCGAGGTTAAGAAGGGTGGCCTGTAATTTTGAAGCAGTTGAAGGTAGATACTTAATTTATCATATAAGTGAGATGCCAAGGTCACCTTTACAGGAAAATAGCAAATATCAGGAAACATGGTGTTAAGAGAATGGTCATGGCCTAGAAGATTAACCATTTGTTACATGATGTGGACAGACAGGGAGAGGTGTGCAGAGCAGAGACAATGTCAGAGAATGTGGCGGTGATCAGATTTTGCAAAGAATAAATTGCTGTGGGAATATCCAGCCCCAAAGTGACAGTGTGTGTTGTCGAGTGAAATTCATGAACGGTCTTTCATAGTGGTCCCCTTGTAAGATTATTGCTTGTGATGCTAAGATGCCCCCTTTGGCTACATCTGTTATCTGAACAAGCTTTTGGGATGTCAAAGAAGCATGTTTTTTCATTGATTACACACTTTAGCATATTGTGCTTTTTTTGTTATCTAGATGACATAATGATTTCCTGCTGAGAAATTGTTTTTATTTCCCATTCATGATATGTCCAGCATGTGGGGGGATTTGCATCAAACCAGCCAGCATATAGTGTTAACACTGAGAATTCCTCACAACTGCAATCATGATTAATCTGAAGGGCCAGTTCATATTAAACTTAGGGTGGAAGATAGTAACACCCACCTGATGATTATCTCTCAAGAGCTCCAGTGGTTAGATCTATACATCTTAATTTAAAACTCCTACTACCTGCTGCATATCAGTGTGAAGCTGGCTATACATTAGTCAGTTTTTGTGTTAAGCCAGCCGAAGGAAATAACCAATACAGGAGCAGCAAAAGGAGCCCAGCGAGAGGAGTATCCGGGCTGCTCTGTGCAAAACCAACTACACAGAGGAGGTAAGTACAACACGTTTGTTTTTTTTTTTTTAAAAAACAGGCTTTACAATAACTTTAATTTGCCATCCGCCTAACTGTAAATATTCGTCATTACTTTAAAGTTAAATACTGGGGTTATGGCAGCAAAAGTCAAAATGTCAAAACTTTTTTTTCTTTTACTTTTAAAGGTAAATGAGAGACATGGGGTATTTTTGACCCCAGAACTCTCAATAAAGAGGACCTCTCATCAGGGGCGTTGGGAGGTGGGAAAAGGACCAAGGGCTCCAGTCCGAAGAAATGCGGCACATGAAGCGTGCCAGCGACGAAAATGGGGCGTGGTCAAAACCAAATAGTCCGTGTTGCTTAAGGGGGTGTGGCTCGAGTCTGAGATGAACGACGGATGGAGGAAAGAAGGAAGAAAGAGATAGGGAGGGAAGGAGAGAGAAGAGAAGGAAGAAAAGAAAGAAAGAAAGAAAGAGGGATGGAGGGACAGCAGGCCCAGATCCTACACCACAATAGCAATATGTGTATTCCATAAAGTTTAACAATCAGCAGATAAAGATACTCCAAACACCTGGTGTTGGTGCTTCAATCACCTCGACACCATGGTTGGTATGGTGTCAGGATGATTGAAGTGCATTATTTCTATTATTATTGTAATATAAAATGAAAAAGTTTAACTCCTCATAATGCAGAATCAGTGGGAGTCCTGAGCGTGTCACTAGCCACTGTTGCCTGCCACCAGATGCCATCAAGTGTATCCAGCGGAGTCCCTCCTTCCATCAGGTGTCGCCAGCGGAGTCCCTCCTTTCATCAGGTGTCCCCAGCAGGGTTCCTCCTTCCATCAGGTGCCCCCAGCAGAGTTCCTCCTTCCATCAGGTGCCCCCAGTGGAGTTCCTTCTTCCCTCAGGTGCCCCCGGCGGAGTTCCTCCTTCCATAAGGTGCACTCAGCGGAGTCCCTCCTTCCATCACAGGTGCCCCCAGCAGAGTTCCTCCTTAGATCACAGGTGCCTCCTGCGGAGTCCCTCCTTGCATCCCAGGTGCCTGTGAAGTCGCCTGCTTGCGGCTCTCATGTCAGGGACCACAGGCAGACACTTGGGGCTATGGAGATTAGATACGGGGCTGCAGCCTCGATAGCCACACCCTGGCGACACCCTGCGACTCATGCTTATTTCTATTACAAGGGATGTTTACATCCCTTGTAATAGAAATAAAAGTGATAAAAAAAATAAAGGGGCAGTGTGTAAATGTAAAATAAAAAGTAAAATAAATAAGAAAAAAAAAAGTAACACGCCCATCCCTCCATGCTCGCGCGTAGGAGCAAACACATTGGTAAGTCATGCCCGCATATGTAAACGGTGTTCAAATCACACAGGTGAGGTATCGACATGATCATTAGAGCGAGGACAATAATTCTAGTGCTAGACCTCCTCTGTAACTCTAAATAGATAACCTGTAAACATTTTTAAAACATCGCCTATTGAGATTTTTTAGTACCATAATTTGTCGCCATTCCACGAGTGTGCACAATTTTAAAACATGACATGTTGGGTATCTATTTACTTAGCGTAACATCCCTCTTTCACATTATACAAAAAATAACGTTACTTGAAAGACTACATTGCAAATACAGTGACATAAAATATTGCAACGACTGCCATTTTATTCTCTAGGGTCTCTGCTAAATAAAAATATATAATGTTTGGGGTTTCCCAGTAATATTCTGGCAAAAAATACAGATTTTTTACATGTAAACAACAAATGACAGAAAAAGGCCTGGTCTTTAAAGTGGTTAAAAAAATAAATTAAATAAAAATGTCCCCTGATGTAGATCCATCATCAATCCTGACGCCCGACACACCACCGGACCTGTAAAAAAAAACAAAAAGCTCTGCCCGCAACGAAGGCTGACTGCCTAATGCCTACTCAGCCGAGTGACAGTTCTTAAATAGGTAAGGGGCAGGGCCACAGGGTGACATCACCTAATGGCCCCGCCCCCTTGTGACATCACCAACCCAGCATGCCCCGGTCAGTGATGTCACAAGGGGTGGGGTCACCTGCTGACATCATGGAGTGACTCCACCCTTAGCTATTTAAGAAATGTCAGGTGGAGTGGGTCGAAATCTGGGGCTTCCAGATTTTGATAAGCCCCCCTCACGCCCAGACCCCCACAACCACAGCCCAGGGTTGTGGGGAAGAAGCCCTTATCACCATCAACATGGGGACAAGGTACTTTGGGGTGGGGGGCAGAGCCCCCCCGCCCCAAAGCATCCCCCCATGTTGAGGGCATGTGGCCTGGTATGTTTTGGGAGGAGGGGCAGTAGCTTGTCCCCCTTATTTCTTTGCCTACCGGACTACATGCTCGGATAAGGGTCTGGTATGGATTTTCGGGGGGGAGGCCCCCGCCGTTTGTTTTTTAACTTTTGGTATGGAGTTCCCCTTAGAATCTGTTCCAGAGCCAAAGGGCCTGGTATGGATTGGGGAGGGACTCCACGCTGGTTTTTTTTTTGAATTTTCTATTGTCCACTGTGTTTTGTTTACATTTCAGCTGTCAGTAGGGAAGCCTGCTGACAGCTGATGAGTCATCAGTTGTTAAGGACTCGGCGGCCGGCTTCCCGACTCCTGCTTAACAATCGGCTATTCTTCTCACAGAATTCGAATTGGATGATCATTTTTGAACCGATCCGAATTCAAATCGTTCCAAAAATTTGGAATTCGTTATAAAATTAAACTGAACAAAATTTAACAAAAACAAAACAAATTCTGAAAACCAAACTAAATGAATTTTGAAACTAAACAAAATTAGTAACCTAACAAATTATATCTGAAATTAAACAAAACAATTGTTTCCATATTGCACATGCCTAGTTTGTGCACACACACCCACATTGCAGGGAGAAGACATTGAGGCTGGGTTTACACATATGCAGTTGCAGTTTGCAGTCAGTAGTCTGGTGCTTTTCTGTTCACTGGTTCAGGTGCAATTCAGTTGGGACTTTTTAACTTAATTTGCACCTGAGCCAGACCCAAAAAGCACATGACCCTTTTCGAAACTGCACTGCGGCCACCCAGTGCATGTGTGAACCAGCTCCATTGAAAGTTGGTCACATTTACATGTTATGCAAATTGGATGCGGTTAAAAACACATCCAATTTGCATATGTGTGAACCCAGCCTTATAGTAAAAGAAAAGGTAAAAAATCTTAACAAATGAAGCCATTATATCTAAGAACTGGTAAGTTGCAATATAAATTTATTCTCTGTCCTTAGGTTTAGTTAAACTTTAATGCTATTTTTCAGTTCTCTGGGCCATCTCATCTTTAAATTGTTGAATATGTTTACAACAGGGATGTGCAGCCAGGGGAGGCTGACATGAACATAGAGCAAAAAATAAAGAAAAAAGAAAAAAAAAAAGAGCTTCATAAAAAATGATTGAGCTTCATAGAGACCCCAAATTTGCGGGGTTGGTAGCTGAAGTCCTGCCCCACCACTGGTCAAAATTTGGGGTTCCTACAACCTATGGTTCCAGAGATACGCGGATCCTTGAGCAACCTGTCAGAAGCTACTTACAGAGCGGCCAGTTTAAATAGAAGCTGGCACACTCTATTTGCAGCAGACTGAGAGGATGAGCTCACAGTACCTCTCCTCACTTCTTGTCAGAGGCACCGAGCTCAATGGACAGCTTGGAATCTTGGACCAATGGTAAAGTACCATTGGCCCAAACTGTCCAATAAAAATGCTGCAGTTGAGGCACGCCTCACTGCAGTGTCAAAGAAGGGGGCATGTATTTTAAAAGACAAATACTCCCTTCCAGCTCAGCCCTCCTAACTACAAGGAAAAAACTTGTATAAGATTTACCCATAATCCCATGTTTTTCTCACACATTTAAGAGGGAGATTGAGAATCTTCTGCTGATGAAAAGGTACTGTAATAATCAAGTTAAATCATATATTTATATGCTATATGTTATACCATAATAATTTATTATGTATATATTTACTGTGAAATTACTGGTTGGAAGTTATAGAAACATAGAAAAGTGACGGCAGAAAAAGACTGAGTAGTCCATCGAGTCTGCCCCTTTTTATTTATTGATTTATTTTTTTCACATTAACCTTGTTGTCTGACTATAGATTTATGTTTATCCCAAGCAGCCATTTACTGTTGACTGTCTCACAACCTCTGTTGGTAGTTTATTCCAATCATCAACCACCCTTTCAGTAAAATAATACTTTCTAAGATTAGTTTTGAACTTACCCCCAGTTAGTTTGAGGTCATGTCCCCGTGTTCTTGATTTTGGTTTCATATTGAAAAGATTGCCCTCCTGAACCTTATTCACCCACTTGATGTATTTAAAGGTTTCAATCATGTCTCCCCTGTCCTTTCTTTCCGCCAAACTGTACATATTAAGTTCCTGAAGTCGCTCTTGATATGTTTTATCCCCCAGACCTTTCACCATTTTTGTTACCTGAACTCGTTCTATCTTATCAATATCTTTTTGTAAGTGAGGCCTCCAGAACTGGACACAGTATTCTAAGTGAGGTCTCACTAAAGATCTATATAGAGGAATCAGAACCTCCTTCCTCCTGCTGGTGATCCCTCTACTGATACATCCCAGAATTCTATTTGCTTTGCCCAATGCCTGGTCACACTGTTTGCTCATTTTGCAATCATCTGAAATAAGCATCCCCAAATCTTTTTCTTCTGTAGTGCTGGCTAACACTGTACCCCCAATGCTGTACTCTCTTAGTGGATTCTTCCAGTAATGCCAAATCATATTCCATGTTACAGACACCTCCTAGGATATCCATCCTATTACACACCTTTGTATCATCAGCAAAGAAACATACATTGCCCAACAAACCTTTAGTTATATCACTTACATAAAGGTTAAATAGAACAGGACCCAGTACAGAGCCTTGTGGTACCCCACTAGTCACTGGTCTCTGCTCTGAGTGAACCCCATTTACAACCACACTCTGGGATCTATCCTTTAGCCAACTGCATATCCACTGATAACTTCCAACTTCAGTAATTTGTCCGACAAGCCACCTGCTTGAGTATAGTTTTTTTTTAAAATATAGTAAATAACCTTTAAAACAATATATAATAATTTTTTGTATATCACTTACTTATGGTAATTAACCCCTTGCCACCCAGGGCAATTCTGACACTTCTCTCCTACATGTAAAAATCATAATTTTTTTGCTAGAAAATTACTCATAACCCCAAAACATTATTATTACGTCACACGGTATTTGCGCAGCAACTTTTCAAACGCGTTTTTTTTTTTGGAAAGAAACTGTTTCATGAATTAAAAAAAAAAAAACACTAAAGTTAGCCCAATTTTTTGTATAATGTGAAAGATGATGTTATGTCAAGTAAATAGATGCTTAACATGTCATG
This sequence comes from Glandirana rugosa, assembly GCA_018402905.1. Taxonomy (NCBI): domain Eukaryota; kingdom Metazoa; phylum Chordata; class Amphibia; order Anura; family Ranidae; genus Glandirana; species Glandirana rugosa. Next base: position 1,036,229 of record BLSH010211493.1, on the reverse strand, counting down.
CTTTAACGTTACACACACTTGTAGAATGGCGCCAGCACTTAAAAATCTCCACAGGCTAGTGCTAGAATTATTGCTCTTGCTCTAATGATTGTGGCGTACGTAACCTGTGTGTATCTGGCTCTAAAACTAGCCAGTGCCTCACCAGCCACTGACCTCATCGCTCGTCCCTGGTTAAAATACATATTGATATTAATGAAAAACATGTTGCGCTATTAATATAAAGTGCATACATTCAATTAGGTAGAAAAATGTATACATATCAAAAACGGTAAATAAGAATGTGTTAACCACTTGCCGACCGGCAACCGCAGGTTGACGACGACAAAGTGGTCCGATATCGCAAACCGCCGTCATACGACGGCGGCTGCGAGATCACGCACTGTGAGCGCGCGCGCCGCCGGAGGCGCGCCTGCACGCTCACTGTGTTCGGGGAGGGCCAGGGAGGGCCAGGGAGACTCGATCTCCGCCGGCTACCCGCGATGGCCCCCCCGCACTGAAAGAACGGAGGTCCGTATAAGTAAACACGGACCTCCGTTCTGTGAGAGGGGGAAGGGCTGTGATCACAGCCTTCCTCTACATGGAAGCTGTGATCACTTCCCTTCCCCTGTTAGGGCAGCCCCCATACAGTAAGAACACGTAACCCTTAGAGCGCCCCCTGCAGGTTAACCCCTTCACTGCCAATGGCATTTACACAGTAATCAGTGCATTTTTATAGCACTGATCGCTGTATAAATGCCAATGGTCCCAAAAAAGTGTCAAAATGGTCCGACATGTCTGCCCCAATATCGCAATATCGCTAAAAATCGCAGATCGCCGCCATTACTTGTAAAAAATAAAAAAAAAATAAAAAACCCCAAAAATGAATTCTCATCATCCGTAAACGCGACCACTTTTGCGCAAACCAATCAATAAACGCCGATTGCGATTTTTTTTATCGCAAATATGAGGAAGAATATAAATCGGCCAAAACCGATGAAAAAAATGTTTTTTTTTTTTTGGATTTGTATTTTAGCAAGAAGTAAGAAATGTGTTTTTTTTTTGCAAAATTGTCGCTCTTCTTTTGTTTATAGCGGCGATCAGAAAAGACGCAGCGATGATCAAATACCACCAAAAGAAAGCTCTATTTGTGGGAAAAAAAGGACGCAAATTTAGTTTGGGTACAACGTCGCACGACCGCGCAATTGTCAGTTAAAGCGACGCAGAGCCGAATCGCAAAAAGGGCTCTGGTCCTAAAGTGTGAAATCCTTCCGGGGCTGAAGTGGTTAAAAAACATTCATAAATAATCCAGCAAAGTCCATCAGAAAAAAGAAGACAGTTGCTATTGTGCAAAAAATTAATTTATACTTGTGTATCACCAATAATCCATATTTAAGTGTGGATAGCGAAATCTTCACACCTAAAAGTGCACTGCTGTAGCTCCTCCCGACTATTTTTGTTCAAAAGAACATTATCAAGGGATAAAGGAGTATATACTCTTTAATCCCTTGATGATGTTAGTTTGAACAAAACTTCTTATTTAGTGTTTTTGATATATGTGAATTATTTACTTAATAGAATTTATGCACCTTACATTGATGGCACAACAAGTTTTTCATTAATATTAATATGTATAATGTTTATGTGGACATTTTGTGAGTGCAGCTGTCACTGAGAAATTATTCTTTTTTACTATTTGGTGACACTTCTTTTTATGCAACTTATTTTTTGGTAAATGCTTACAATACAGCAGTTAGAATTTTAAAAATAAGAAAATTCTAATTTTCAATAAACACACAGCGGAAATTAAATTGTACACAACGGATTACTTACAGCACTGCAGGAGCACCGACATACATACAGATCTGACTTGATTAGACTAAGAAACATGCCTTCAATTTAAACATTACAGATTTTTATTTACTGATTTAATATTGATTTAACATAAACCAATTCCCTCCCTCCAACTCTGTAACGAGCATGTTATGTCCATACAGAGGATTTGAAATACTTTAGCTAAATGTCATGGTGATTTCCTCTCCCTTGGTGGTCGCATATGAAACATAAAAATGGCTAACGTGTGATATTAGAAGCAGCCTGTAGATTGCTAGTTGTGGAATTTTACCCCTTAGAATGCCTACACTTTTTGGTATAAATATTTGCACCGGAGTGTTTTGTTATTTTACTTGTGTAGATATAATTCCATTTAACTGGAAAACACCTTTGAATCAAGAAATGTGTACTGTGGCCATTTTGTTGAGATTCTGATTCTGAGGGTCCTTTCTCATGGGTGGCATTCTTTTCAGCAGTAGGGGATCCATGAATCAGAGCAGAATGGGTGTCGCTCTTCCTCCAGCCTGAAACCTTAACTATGACCTGGTCCATGGGCAGGTGGATGTAAGCAGATGTCCGTCCATTTACATCTTTTATACATCCCACATAATATATAAAAAATACAATACCTTAGGCAGATAGGGCCATTCTCTTTTTACTAATGACCCATGTGTATGCTTGCAAGGAGGTGACAGGTACACTTTACATACAAATGTAACAAAGGGGGTCTGAGGTGGCGTCTTCTGTTCAATGGGAATCTGTCTGAGGTTGCTTTTGGCAGCAGGAGGTATAGAGGTGAGCAAAGCACTAAGAGGCTTCAAGCTGTGAGGAATATGATGGTTACCTATAGGGAATTTACTGCTAGCCCTGTGAGGGAAGTGAGCACCTGTTTAGTAGGCTAGAAAGATGCCTTGTCAATGTGGAAAGGCTATTGGAGCTAAGATACTGTCACTCCTAGAAGATACTGGGTAGGCTAGAGCTATGCAAGCTATAGAATGGTCAGGTCATTCACAAGGCCCCGGGCATTGGCTTGATATAGGTAGGAAAGCTGTAAGTCTAGAAGAGAACAGACCAGCATCCCTTGGAGGATACAGAGAAACTGAAAGGTATAAGTCAGAGAAGTTTGTAACCAAGTAGAGCAGTAGGGAAGGTAATGTTTGTGCAAGGGCGAAGTAACCTGCTGCAACCCTATGCACAGTCAGTTAACAAATTGAAAAAAAACTGCTATACGGAGCCAAATCTTGGACTGCTATTTGTAAAATGAATCTACAGCATATCCCAACTAAGTAATTGTGCCATTGTAAGGACTATTCTGTGGACCCTACTGCTGAGAAGCAGGAAGTACTCTACAAGTACAACAAGCTAGTGTAAAGATGATCTACTGTAGGAGACTGTCCATTCTGAGTATCCCAGTTATGATCTACAAAGCAAATCTTTAGCTTTCTAAAACATATATTATCCGTCCTTTTGAGAAGACCAGAACCGGCAGAGCCAGGCTATTGTGTTGTACTGCTTCAGGTGTGCAGTACAAGCTTTCAGCTAGTCTAAATGATGTCCTTGTCTGTGTGTCCAGCATCCTTTATAAGCAGCCAATAACTATATTATGGCAAGAGGGATACCTACATCTAGCTTATATTAACCCTCCGTTCATATATTTTAATAGTTCCGGTAGCAGAAATGGCTTCTATTACTTCTTGTGACCAGACTTGTTAAAGTGTTTGTAAAGTCATTACGTGACTTTACATGTATCTAATGCAGATATGCAGCAATTAACAAAATTGTATGTGTTTGTTAGAAATGAAATGGCTAAATATCGTTTCTGACACCGCAACTGTGTGGTCATGTGATCCCCCTGTGCTGGGTGGCCTCGATATATGGAGAGAAGCGGGAGGGCCCAATATACCCCTGTGATGTCAGCTGGCCAGCAGAGGGGAATCTCCGCTCCTCCTGGTTCTCTCCATAGATTTTGGCCCGCCAGCACACAGGGCTGGATTACGAGCATCATGGGCCTGGTGCTGAGGATTTTGGTGGGCCTTTTTATGGAAATGCATAACATGAAAATGCAAAGAATTATTTATTAAAACAATTACCGCAATTTACATATCAATCATGTGTACACTGCATACAGAGCAGGGCTAGGCAGCATTAGTGACTCGCTCACACCATTGGGCTGGGCCTATCATAAATCAACCCCTATATGACCAAAGGTTTGTGGGCACATGACCATCATCACACCTACTATATACTCGAATGTATGTGAACACCTCTCCAAATTATTGATTTCAGGTGAATGTAGTAAAGAGTACTGTTAATGCTACAACATGTAAAGACATTCTGGACATTTGTGTGCTTCCAACCCTGTAGCAACAATTTTGGGAATGCCCTTTTCTGTCCCAGCATGACTCCATAAAGGCATACCCATTTCAGCATAGCTCCATAAAGATATACCAAATAGTTTGGTGTGGAGAAATTCAAGTATAACGCCCTGATCTCAACCCTATTGAACATATTTTGGATAATTGTGCCTATTGGGAACCAGGTTTTCTCATACAGCACATAACCTTACAAAACTTCTGTTGGCTGAATAGGCACAAATTTCCACAGATACATTTCAAAAAAAAGGGAACAGTTGACACAGAGGAGTGGAAGCTTCAAAAGCCAGAAAAGGATGACCAACTCGTTATCAATACACATGTTTTTGGAATGGCACAAAAAGCTCCTAAAGGATAAGTTCACCCCCCACCCGAGACCCTCTTTTGACAGTGCCCAACCGTGTCATCCAATCACAGTGTTATATGAATGGGAAAACTCTCAGTCCTGAGAGTCTTTTGCAGCTGTGAGCTTGTAGTTCTCAGTGAACTTCCAGGGCGCTGTTGAGTGCTCTAGGACTGTGGTTCTCAACCCCTGTTCTCGGGACCCACTAACAGGCCAGGTTTGCAGGATAACTGAAATACATCACAGGTGATATAATTTGCTGCTCAGTGATTGCAGTATTCTAGTCTGCATCTCCCCAAGGTAATACTTAAAATCTGACCTGTTGAGGACAGGAGTTGAGAACCACTGCTCTAGGAGGTATCAGAGGTGCGGGCAGACAGCTACACAGACAGATTGCAGGGCCGAGGCATTACACCCACCATCTGCTGATCATAGGTGCAATGCTTAAAAAGGTCCTAACAATAAAAAAATAAATGCATATTTTTTTTACCTGAAAAATGTATTATTTGTTTCTGTAAAAGTGAACTTATTCTTTGACAATGGAATGGTAAGTTTTCCACAAACGTTTGGCCATGTAGTGTATTGAGGTCTATTTAAACATTTTCTCTCAGATTCACACAGCTTTATCAAGAATTCACATATTTCATAATTGCATTCGGCTGGAAATATGTAGGTATTGGGTGAAAATATTTATAATAGGCTCCTAAATATGTTTACTCTATTCACTAAATTTACATGTGGCAAGATTCCAGAATTCTTAAAGCGTTAGTGCTATAACAAGACAAATTTAATTTATTTATTTGTATTAATTTAGCCAGATAGATTACCATTTTCCGTAAATAACCAGGTTACTACATCCTGTTTACCTGCAGTGGCAACATAGTAAAAACCTGTTAGTCCTGGGAATAGGAGGTGGGATCCCACTTCACTATAACAGAAATTCAAATCCCAAACCAAAGCTCCCTTACCCAACAATATAAGGTGCATAAATTGGCCTTCAAATGACTATAAAGGGTCAATTTTTAGTTTTTTCACAAGACCACTTTAATATAAATTAAGTCTAAGTACTTTTCTTCCCCTTGCTTTTAAAAGGACACAAAAAATTACCATCTACACCTCAACCCAGCAATATGTTGGTCTGGAGACGCCTAATGCGGTATGAGAGGAAAAAAAAATGACACATTTTCCAATACAGAAAATTCTTTGATTTCCCCCCAGAAATAATGATGTCATGAAAATTGCAGTGCGCTGTGAATTGACAGTGGCATCTGTTGTGTTAGGAAGAAAGATTGTAGCTTTGCCTTCACTGCAGGTCAATATGAAACACTGACACACAGGGGAGACGATCTATAGCTATTACATTGTAGATGAAGCACTTTAATTTAAGATGTGAATTGCTCAAATCGGAAAAGAAACCTTCACTATTTCTCCATGGGAAATTATTAATGTAGATCTCCCTATCTGAAATCATTTAACTAGTCCAGGTGTTTGAGTTTCCATGGGATATTTAACTGTTTCTGAATCCTAATGGACACAAATAATCTGTAACAACCATTGACACATCCAGACAGAAGCTTGTGTTCCTCTTTCATATTCAGAATTAGTAGCGCTGTCTCTGGTGGCTGCTTCCTTTTCTACGGAATTATATTTCACAGTGTGGGCTTTAATTCCTGTGCTGGAAAGCTTTGCTTCTAGAAATAATATCACATTGTTCACTGTATATAACAGAAGTAAAGATTAACTAAATCAAATATGGAGGTGTTGTCTATAATTATTAACTTTTCTCTTCTGGACCTAAATCTATCTGTCCATCATTCACAATTGTCCCTCTTTCCATTACGATGTTTATGTAAATTAGGATTTAGAAAATTCACATGGAATTGCTTTGTTAGAAGGAGCTTTGTGTCGAGCTACAAAGCAGGAAGCAAGGTCTATAGTGAACAATTATGGCTGGCTCGTGTAGAAGTATAACTAACAAATTATATATAGAAATGAGACTTAAAATATTAACAGATATTGCTGAGATTATATATTGTGTTATTATTTCAATAATACATCCAAAGCTAAAAAGTTCAAAGACATTGATCAATCAAGCTAAAGCAGTGCTCTGTGGTGCATTTCAACACCTGTCCCTCTATTTTGTAATAGCTGCGCCGTGTATTAGGTGATTCCAAAATAATAATGAAAGTAGTTCCACGCAATCAGGAACATCAGGTCATTTGAGATAGGACAAGACGCCTATTGACAAAGACGGGATGACGAAACGCATCTAGTCAAGACCTCACGGCTTGTTGTATCTGTCAGCAGTCTTGGACTCACCCGGGTATCACCACAAGCATAAACTTGAGGATCGGTGGGAGAGTTTGGATTGTGCTGAACAGTGACAGTTTTTGGTTAAACCATTCAATGCTTGTTTTATTTGATTTTATTATAATGAGAACGGTTGAATTGTCCTATCTCGAATGACCTGATGTTATGTGGGAGATGAACCAACAATGTATCGGCTTCCTTACATACGGCATTTCCTTACTGACACCAATGTAACAAGTAGAGATGGGCCAGAACCCCCCCCCCCCCATTTTGATCCACGACAGAACTCTCAAACATCACAAAAGTTCAGACCCGAACCACGTACCTCATTGAAGTCTATGGGACTTGAACTTAAAAAATAAAAAATCCCTATTTTGAAGGCTTATATGTAAGCTATTGGCCATAAAAAGGGTATGGGTAAGCTTGTTTTTCTAATGATGCTTAAAGTGAAACAATAAAAATGAAAAATTCCTCTGAATATTGTGGGGTCCCGTTAGCCTTCCTGTAGAGTGGTGCATCTGTACCGTGTATAGAACCTGCTGTAGCAAAACTGATATTTGTAAAGAAAAAAAATGTAAATTGATTTTCCCTGCAAGCTTTCTTTATTTTGTAAACATCGGCTTGGGGAGCCAGTTTATATGATGAGGCCACAATTTAGTGCACTCGAAAAAAGATCAGAGATTTTTTGGATAAATTCTGGTGTCTCTTTGGCAGACTTTGGATGGAAATACATTTTTGCACCACAGTGAGCAAGCCTTATGTAAAGAAGCCAAATTATAGTACACTCAGGTCAAGATTAACTTTTTTTTTTGATAAAGTCTGGTGTCTCTTTTGCAGACTTTGGAAAGAAGTAACAGATACGGAAAACTTGGGCTTTGGGTGTTGGTGGTGCCTTCACACCAAAACCTTATAGAGGTACTCTTGATGGAAAGCAAGAATTGGCCTTGCTGTAAAAATTGGAATTTTATGCCCCTATCAAACAGTTGTGGAAAAATTGGTCTTTGGGTATTGGTGTTGCCTTCACCCAATAACCTTTTGATGAAAGCAAGAATTGGCCTTGCTGTAAAAAATTTAAATTTGATGCTCAGTCAAATAGTTGCATAAAATTGGTCTTTGGGTGTTGGTGGTGCCTTCATCACATCACTGGAGCCAACTTGGCAAAACACTGCGACTGGGGGAACATGACTGGCAATTTGTTGTTTACCAGTGTTCTACCCTTTCTGTTGGCTCATGTTACTCCCTTCCTCTACCTGAGAACCAACATAAGAATCAAGCAATGTCTGTTCAAAAAGCAAGTGACTGGGGCTGTGTTCAAATAATTTAGCTGATTCCTCCATGTACGATGCTGGGCTATGGCAGGAGTTATAAGCACACAAGGGTGAACTGGCCTAGCGCATTATCCTCAGTAAAATAACATTTATTAAAAAATCATAAAATATACTCACAAACAAAATTAAATTTCAAGCGTATCAGCAGTATGCGGCTTCGCATCTAATGGCATTTTCTGATGGTATCCTGGACAAGCTGGCTAACGCATTTCGAGGCCACAGCCTCTTCTTCAGAGGCTCTTTTTAACATTTTATGATTTTTTTAATAAATGTTATTTTACTGAGGATAATGCGCTAGGCCAGTGCGCCGTTGTGTGCTTATATTTCTTTTAGTGTGATGGGACTTCCCCAGTCCATCAAGAGGCAGCACGGCGGCACACTATCCGGTGATAATACAAGCAAAACACCCCACTTTTACCATTGTGGAGAAACCTCCTCTCCTTGAGCTCAGGAATATTTACTGTATAGCTATGGCAGGAGTAGCTGTGGGCAAGGAGGCAGAATAAGCCGTTCTGGCAGCTGCAGTGGACTGTGCACTAGTGCCAGCTTGGGTCATAGAGGATGAGGAGGATGAGGATGGTTTAGCAAGCCAGTCCATCAACTCTTCTGCAAGCTGTGGCTGGATAGCACGGGCAACATCACTAATCAGAGACAAATGTGCTCTGCCTGAGGATGGACCACGTCCACTTTGCCTGTGGACACAGATGCTGCTGGCCCCCTCATAGTGGCATGGCTCTCCTTGTTGGCCTACCAGACATGATGGGGGGGCTTATTACCCAAATTTAATAGAAACTGAGAAATGTGTCATTGGATGCACTTTATTGAATAAAAATTGGGGTTTGGTGCACTTTAACCACTTCCTTACTGGGCACTTAAACCCCCCTCCTGCCCGGACCAATTTTCAGTTTTCAGCGCTGTCGCTCTTTAACTGACAATTGCACGGTCGTGCGACGTTGTACCCAAACAAAATTGGCGTCCTTTTTTTCCCACAAATAGAGCTTTCTTTTGGTGGTATTTGATCGCCTCTGTGTCATTTCTGATTTCTCGCTGTCGCGACTTTTGACTTTTAACCAGGCCCGTCCTCCCCCCAAATTCACGGGTCATTCCTTCACCAATTTCACGTGGTTTGGGGTTAAAAATAAGTTATTTCACGTAGGTT
>BLSH010211493.1:991012-1013641 GCA_018402905.1 Glandirana rugosa | reverse complement strand
GTATTTATTAATACCAATTAATGCCTTTTTTTTTTTGAAAACACCAAAGTAGCCGGACTTTTTATTTTGGTGCAAGAAATGCACCGCTCACACCAACAGCTGGAAGCTCTCCCTTTAGAACTAAGAGATGATTTTTGAACAATAATGTGTCACTTACAGCAACAGCTAGAACCTCTCCCTTTAGAACTAGGGAATGATTTTTAAACAATAATGTGTCACTTACAGAAACAGCTGGAAGCTCTCCCTTTTAGAACTAGGAGATGATTTTTGAACAATAATCTGTCACTTACAGCAACAGCTAGAACCTCTCCCTTTAGAACTAGGAGATGATTTTTGAACAATAATGTGTCACCTACAGCAACAGCTGGAAGCTCTCCCTTTAGAACTAGGAGATGATTTTTGAACAATAATCTGTCCCTTTAAGCAGAAGCCTCTACCTAGTGCAGTCAGATCGTTGTGTAATGCAGGGTTTGATCTGCAATCTGTCACTCAAAGCAGCAGTATGTGAAATCTCAAATTACTCCCACAATCTGATCGTTGTGTACGATCCCACAATCTGATCGTTGTGTACGATCGTAACAATCGTTATGTTAGGCAGGGTTTGATCTGCAATCTGTCACTCAAAGCAGCAGTATGTGAAATCTCAAATTTCTGCAATCTGTCCCTCAGAGCAAAAGTAGTAGTAATCTCAAGACGCAGGATCAGATGTTAAAATGTCTGCAATCTGTCCCTCACAAAAACGCTAGCAGCTTCCTCTCCCTATACTATTCAGAGTCTCAGAGAGCATGTGACTGCAGCATCAAGTGACTCCAGCTTATATAGAGGCTGGGTCACATGATGCACTGGCCAATCACAGCCATGCCATTAGTAGGCATGGCTGTGATGGCTTCTAAGGGCAAACCAGTGAAACGCTTGTTGATTGGCTGCCCTGCAGCTATTCAACATGCGTGATCAACTACCAGAACTCAGAACCTGAACCCGAACGTTTTTTGAAATGTCCGTGTTCGGGTCCGGATCCCGTACACCCCAAAGTTCGGTACGGACCCGAACGTTACAGTCCGGGTTCGCTCAACACTATTTATAACCAACATTGGTCTGTAATTTTGTGATTGGGCTAAATCTTTGTTTGGTTTAGGAAGAAGGGACATGTTTGCCAGTAATATTTTTTCTGGAAATGTATTACCTTGTAATATATGATTAAAGAGTTGTGTAAGTTTAGGTATCAGGGAGGAAGAAAATGTTTTATTGTATAAGGAAGTGTAACCATCAGGGCCTGTAGCGGAAGATCTTTAACCGGTTCCACACTGCGTGCAGTATATTTACTGCGGCAGTGTGGATGCGTCCCACGAACGCCGTAAATAGGCGGCAATTCTCACAGGCACAGCTAGGGGGCGAGTGCGTGCTGCCGGCGGCGCGCTCTCGTGCCCGACACACTCCGGAGGAGTGTGCCCGCGGCTCGGGCGGACCCAATTTCTGCCGGTGAGCCGCGATGAGCTGCCAGAGCCAAAGAGAGGGGAACCGCCGATGTAAACACGGCGGTTCCCCACTCTGTCAGTGAGGACATAAGAGATCTAATGATCCCTGTCACTGGGATCAGTTAGATCTCTTATGCCCATGGTAGCCCAGCCCCCCCCCCCACAGTTAGAACACGCCTAGGGAACACAGTTAACCCCTAGATCCCCCCCCTGCAGGTTAACCCCTTCACTGCCAATGACATTTATACAGTAATCAGTGTACATTTAAATTTCTGATCGCTGTATAAATGTCATTGGTCCCAGAAAAGTGTCAAAAATGTCTGACATGTCCGCCCCAATATCGCAGTACCGCTAAAAATCGCAGATCGACGCAATTACTAGTAAAAAATAAAAAATATATAAAACCCCCAGAAATTAATTCTCATCATCCGTAAACGCTGCAACTTTTGCGCAAACCAATCAATAAATGCCGATTGCGATTTTTTTTTTTTACCAAAAATATGAGGAAGAATATAAATCAGCCAAAACCGATGAAAAAAAATTGTTTTTTTATATTTTTTTGGATGTGAATTTTAGCAAAAAGTAAGAAATATTGTTTTTTTTTGCAAAATTGTGGCTCTTTCTTTGTTTATAGCGGCGATCAGAAATGACGCAGCGGTGATCAAATACCACCAAAAGAAAGCTCTATTTGTAGGGAAAAAAGGATGCAAATTTCGTTTGGGTACAATGTCGCGGGACCGCGCAATTGTCAGTTAAAGCGACGCAGTGCTGAATCGCAAAAAGTGCTCTGGTCCTAACCTGGGAAATCCTGGTTAAGTGATTTTATTATCTTTTTTACTTCTTCATCCTCAATGGGGACATTTTGTGATGAGTAAAGAATAATTTAGGAATAGGTTGTTCTTCCAACCATCTTCTTGAGACCTGGGGGACTATGTCATTGGGGGAGGATAAGAGCGTTGTCAAAAAGTCTTTTAATGCTTTATTCTCTGACCTTTTTACTTTTATGCAAATTTCAACCTTTTTACGAAGTAACTTGACCCCTTCCCTTGCACTACCCAGTGCAGCATGGTGCTATTGGTCCTCTGTAACCTAAGGTAAAAGGCATTCCCATCAGATATAACCTTCAATCCAAAACTGAGTTTGTGAAGTCCTCCTCTCTATTGAAATGGGAACAAGAATTGGTTTCTGTATTCTCTGATTCAGATTGGATGAGAGCCATGGATGTTTGCCCTGGAGAAAATAAGCTGGTGGTAGACCACATTCTGTTCACCGCCAAACTGATGATTCTTCTAAAGTGGAGGGGCTCCTTGGTCCCTAACGTTTTTGAAGTAAAGACTCAGATGAACTTAACAGTGAGTTATGAGCATTGTTTAGCTTTACAACTCAGGAAGCTCAGCCAGTTCCAAAGATCATGGGATCATTGGATTGCTACTCAGTTACCATATCTAAATAATTGTACATTGGCTTAGAAGTTTATTTCTAGACACCACATTGTTTATATGGAAACTTTGTGGTCGGCCCCTGATCGCTAGCCCCACCGTAGTGCACTCCTCTGGGACTGGCATCTGAGCCAATATCAATAATATGAATCCTCCTTGGTTGTATTTACTGCCTCAACATGCGTCTTGAGTAATCCACATTTTATTTTTAACAGAAAAGTTTTTGTTTTCCGCATACAAAAAGATTACAGTACAGGTGTATACTCGATCATTCTCATGTGGTACATACAGGTATACAATACATTGCGTGACCATGCTAGTGTCTCATCCGTGTCAACATGGGATATTATACAGGTTTCAACAGTGCTAGTATTCATTTTCAATCACATAACAGACTGAAAAATCATACCCTTGCCACCCAAGGGGTTCAGACTTAACCCAGCCGCCCCAAATTTTTTCAACCTTTTTAGGACACTTGCGGTTCATATAGGTAATTTTATACAGGGGTAAAACTGTATTAATCAATGACCTCCATTGTGAGAGTGTGGGTGGGTCTGTTTCCCTCCATTTCAGCAGTATTGCCTTTCTGGCATAGTAGGCAGCATAAAATATGAATAATTGCTCATGCACATTCTTAGTGATTATATCAGACACTCCCAACAAAAGGACTACTGGGTCCAGGCCAATGGAGAAGCTACCTATCGAGTTGATGACTCCTATCACATCCGACCAGAACCGCTGCAACACAGGGCAAGACCAAACAACGAAAGTAGCCAAACCCCGTTGTACACTTCGAGCATCTATCTGATCTGGACGGATATATGTTTGCTAATCTTTGGGGGGTGTAGTACTCCCTATGTAGAAATTTCAGCTGTATATATCTGTCCCTAGCCGATATCATTAGGGGAATATACTGCTGATTCCCCTCCGCCCAGTCCTCCTCCGCTAGGCTGGGGAGGTCAGCTTTCCCCTTGTGAGTCCTGGGAGGCAATTCTAAGGTACAAAGAAAAGAGCACCCGGTCCACCTCCCCGGATATAAGGTATCCCTCCACTCTGTTGGACTCCAATGTTATCCCCCCCAGGAATTGCACCCCGACTGCATGCCGCAGCTGTAGATACCTAAAGAACATCTTCGTGGGTAGATTAAATGTGTCTCGGAGTTAGTCAAATGTGAGTAGGGTGCCCCCAGGCATAATGTGCTTTAGTATTTTAATCTCATACCTAGCCCAAAGGGCCGGGTCGGGGATAGTAAGGAAGTGTCCGAGTCTAGGGTTCCCCCACAGGTATTTGGTGACCAAGTCCCGGGGCTTGTTTATTTTCGCAGACATTTGTTCCCAAACTCTGACCGTTGTCCGCATGGGGACAGGCATCTGAGGGTGGGCCCTGATCCCCCGGAACACTAAGTTACTCAGCGCGAGTAGGAGCCGAGAATAGCTGCCTCAAGATTTACCACCGGGTTGGACTGATCTTGCGTGAACCCCCATCTCACCGTAACCAGCACCGCTGCCCAGTAATATTTGCGGAAGTTAGGTAGCGCTAAGACACCCAGAGAAAGGGGCTGTTGGAGGGTATCTTTAGCAACTCTGGGAAAGGAGCCCGTTCATATGAAGGAATTAACAGTTCGGTCCAGTTTTGCGAAAAAGGAAGAGGGAATAGGAATTGGGGTATTACAAAATACATACAGGAATTTGGGGAGAAAAGTAATTTTAAGAAAGTTGATTCTACCCACCGGGTGAGGGGCAAAGATCTCCAGGCCTGACACTCACTAATAAGTTGGTTCAACACCGGGTGCACATTATCACTTAGGTAATGTTTCAAGACCCTCTGTATTTCTATACCTAGGTACCTAAATTTGTCCACCTAACATAGAGGAATATGTGACCCAAGATTGGGGGGAGATTGTGACAAGGGGAAGAGTAGTGATTTGGACCAGTTGATTTTTATCCTTGAAAAGGAACCATAGTGGTCAATAATTCTCAGGACCTCTGCCAAGTAGAGGAGGGCATCATCTGCATATAGAGGAACCTTCTCCTCCAGCGGGCCAACCTGTATCCCCCTAATATCTTCCGAGGACCTAATTAGGATGGCAAGGGGTTCCACCACCAGGGCAAATAGCCCGGTGATAGAGGTCATCCCTGTCTAGTGCTTCTGGAGAGGCGGAAGGGAGGTGAGCGCGATCCATTGGTTCGAACTGTGGCAGTGGGACTAGCATAAATTTGCTGTATCCAGGTAATATACTTGGGGCCAAATCCAAATCTATGGAGAACCTGCCAGAGGAAGACCCACTCCACCGAGTTGAAAGCTTTCTCGGCGTCTAACGAATTGGCGTCACCGAGAGCCATGCCCCCGGAGGAGTGGGAGATGTTCATAAGAGGTCGGCGCAGATTAATGTCGGTGCCCCTCCCCGCCATAAAACCGTTTGGTCTCCATGTATCAACGAAAGTATAACAGAATTAAGCCTGTTGACCAGCACCTTCGTCAGGACTTTAGCGTCTACATTTAATAAGGAGAACGGTCGATAAGACGCACATAATTCGGGGTTCCTGCCAGGTTTGGGCACCACCACAATCACCGCCTCTGACATGGAGGGCGGCAGAGAGCCCCCCTCCAACATTTTCAACAGCAACTCATGCAGCCCAGGGGCCACAGTCTCCAGGTGGGTCTTATAGAATTCGACTGGAATCCCATCTGGGCCCGGGGTTTTACCTGGTTGGAGTGAGGCGATAGCAGTGTGTACCTCCTTTAGCGTGATAGGAGCGTCCAACCTGGCACGGGCCAAGGCTGAGAGCTGCGGGAACTCAATACGCTCAAGAAAGGTGTTTAGTTCAGCTTCAGTATAAGTGGCTCTAGAGGTATAGAGGATTTCATAAAATTGAGCAAATTGTGCATTTATCGCCTGAGAATCAGAGTGCAACACCCCCCCCCCCCCGTCCTAGATATTAGCTATATGGGAAGCGCCTGACCTCTCCCTTACCAGCCATGCCAGCATCCTACACAATCTCTCCCCTTGTTCAAAAATCCTCTGGGATTGTGTCAGAAGAATCCTCAACACTGATATTTCCCTGTATAGAGTTAACATGCGACAATACAATTCCGCATTCTTGTTAGAAACATATTGTGAGTCAGGTGCCCAGGCTTCCTGTTCTGCCTCTAGCAGTGCCAGATTGGAGTTCTTGCGGACTTTGTCCAGCGCTTACCAGAACTAGCACCACCATCCCCCCCCCCCACTCCGCATCACCCCCCGAACTACGGAGTGCTTCATCCCCGGAACAGAGTATGGCAGCCGCCATTTAGGGGTATGAACCACAGTTCACCAGAGTGTAACAGTCCTCATGTAGTGAGTCTCTCTGTAAAATTGAGCCGGATCAACGATCCCTGCAGCTTGGCGTATCTCCTGGGTGTCCCAGGGGTATATGCTTAAAACCGTGTTGCCAAAAAATAAAAAGAAAAGAAAAAAGGAAAACGGAGAACCAGGGGCCCAAGGCCCCCCCGACCCAGAAACCTAGGGGTATGCATATGGCCCCACATCAGATTATTTGCACAGGTAATAAGTCGGCCCAGCAGAGAGCCGAGTGGGGGGGGCACCGGCCCAGTGTCCCATAGTCAGTGGAAAATAGGGAGTAGATTAGTACATACCAAAGAACAGCAGGCAAGTCTCCCAGTTTCCCCGACTCAGGTCTCATCTCTCAGGCAGAATGCCACGGACAAGGGGACTCCAGTGTAGTGATTAGCCTCTGGGCAATGACTCCATGACTGCGCCGCCTCCTCTGGCAAAGTAAAAAAGCGGACCGTCTCGTCATCTTGGACTCACAGCTGCGCAGGAAAGAGCACGCTGTATTTAATTTTTTTGTTCCTCAGGTTGAGCTTCACCTGATTAAAAGATCTACAAAGCTTTTGAGTCTCAATGGAGTAATCAGGGAATATCATTCGCTCTGCACCCTCGTATCGCAGGACCTCCACCTTTCTAGCCTCCCGGAGAACAAGATCCCTGTCCCTGTAGTTGAGTAGCTGGAAGATGAACATTCGTGGAGGAGCTCCCGGGATACCTGGGGTAGCAGGCACCCTGTGTGCCCTCTCCACTACGAATAGGTCTAAGAACCGAGCCTGAGGTAGGAGGGACCCAGCAGATGTTCGGTGAATGTCACCGGATCGTTCCCCTGGAATGCCCACCACCCGGAGGTTGTTTCTTCTGCTCCGGTTCTCATCGTCCTCAGCACGGCTTTCCAGGTGCTTCACCTTGCTACGGAGCACATGCAGTGTAGCGTGGTGTTCTCGCAGGCCGTCCTCCGTGTCTCCCACACGGCGCTCCACTTCAGCTTCCCCTGAACGTGCCCATATCCCTGTGAATAAGGCTAATGTCTAGCTGCACCAATTAAATTTTCCCCGTCAGGGTGGCTTGGCAGTTATTAATAGCCTGCATTAGAGCGTTGAATTTAGACTGCTCAGCCAGTCCCAGATCCGTGTCTGCTGTCTGTGAGGCCATGCTGGTCGCAGCGGTGGGAGGCCTCCCCGCACCGGCCGATGCTGGAGGGGTCAGCGGTGTATTCGCAAGGGTGGCGTGGGTTTTGTAATAGCCCTTACCCTTGCTTTTGGTCATGCCGTTCACGGGGTCATCCCCTCCACAGGAGCCGGTCAGGGGGTTAGCAGCTGCAGGGAAATGGGTTAGAGGCAGAGAGACATGTGGGAGCTCCCTCACCACACGTCCGCTCCGGTGGCCATCTTTGACACGCCGAGTAATCCACATTTATATCCCTGTTGGTGTTACATGGTCCCTTCTTCCTTGCTTAGCGTGTTTACTGCTATCTGTTGTTTTAATGTATGTTCTGTGCTATAAATATGCAATGCTCTACCTACCTTGTATTATTTGAGATAATGACAATAAACACTATGCTTAAAAAAAAAAAAGTATCACAAACAGTACCAAATTACTAAGGTACTTGAAGCCAAACCAGTCTTGATATTATTTTTAAAGACTAAGTTATTTTAAAAATAAATGTAAAAAAATGTTTTTTGCAGTTAAAAAAAAGTGTAATTATTAATAATTACTTGTAATTATAATAATTATTTTTTTAGGAGCCTGCAGAGCAGATTGTGGGGACAATGTCAGGTTCCTGCAAACAGCAGAAGTGCAGGAAAAGTCATGCACTACAAGGACACTAATCAGTACCCTTACAGAACTACAAGCTATCTGCCACGGCGGTTAATGAGACTTATAGTTCATTCACAAGATCTGAATGAATGAATGCTACTGTGTGGGTGGAGCCCCCTTGCTGTTTTTAAATTGTGATAGTAGGTGTGGGGAGAGGATCTCTCACCTGCTGTCACGGGGGGGGGGGGGGGGATGCTGAGCGGCCGCACTGGAAACATGTTACACCCTGAATACAGGTGTAACAGGTAACATATTACTAAAAGGTGCTCTGGGTTTTATAAACTGTAATCCTTTGTCATGTCCAATTGTCATTATCCTTGCACATCACCTAATGTTTACTCTATACAAAGTGTATGATGTGAACACCACTCTTATTGCTCTATTCAATGAAGCAAAGTAAGGGATATTTCACACGAGCGTTGTCAGATCCATCATGAAAACTGCTAAAAAAATTAAAATAAATAAAATCCGAATCCTTTTATATCCATCTACATCACTATATACAACCGTCTTCAGTTCAGTTCAGTTTCCTTCAGTATACATCTGTTTTTCACATGTTCCATTTTTAGTTGTTGAAAAAAATAGTCATAAGAGGACAAAAATATAAATAAAATGCCTAAAAACAGAAAACAACCGCTAACATCCATTTATGTCTACCAAACACAGCAAAGGACACATCCCTTTACAGCTAACTGCCCATAGACATACATTGTGGAAAACCTGATGCGCAGATCCAGATCGAATTCTCATTGGAATGGGCCCTAAAGAGTAATAACACATAGCAACCAATCAAATTTCAACTTTCCAGACCCTTGACAAATGAATTCCAATTAATTGCTATAGGTTACTGCACTTAGCTCTATGTCTAATTGTCGAATATGTAAAGCAGGCCATAGATTATGCAAATTTCTGTCCTTCCACCAGTGGCGGCTGGTGTTTTTTTTTAGGGGGTGCGGGAAACAACTACCCCCAGTCAGTCGGCAGCACCCTCCCTCTCACAGTTTGTCAGCCATCCAGCCCGCACTTAAACAATCTAGGTTGCGGGTGGGCAGCGCTCCTACAGGCGACGGGCAGCAGGCGGCGGCTTCTATCACGTCTCCTCCTCCCCTGCATCACAACGGCTTCCACCGTGCATCTCCTCCTCCTAGGCATCCAATAGGATCACCTGTCCTTGACCAAATTGGGTGACAGGTCTCAGGACCCGCTTCCTGATTGGCCGGGAGGAGGATCAGTGTGACACTAGCGAATATTCATTCACTAGTACCACACAACTGGGTGGGCTCGGAGTGCAGTGCTCTGCTCCCCAAGCCCACCCTCTTTTGAAGTCTATAAGAGCCCCCCCATTGGAATCCATGCATCCAGAGCCCTGCATGTAGATTAGGGGGCTGGACACATGGATAGGAGTGCGGCGCCCATGCGCCCCTAATGAACGGGCCACCACTGCCTTACACCACAAGTGGAAGGACAGGAAATTGCTTGATTCCCCCATCAACACAGTCAGTGCTGATGGAGGAATCACTTCTGTGGTGCTATTGTGTTCTACCTTCTTCTCTTCCGGCAGGAAACAATGATTAGTGTTGCCGGCTGTAGCCGGCGGCACTAATCATTTAGGTAAAACCCGACAGGCTGGTTGTACACAAGTCGATTGGCAGGTCCCTGCTGAACTGGCCTAATTTCCATTCATGTATGGATGGCTTTAATGTAACTTCAAGATACATTATAACATTCAGTTATGTTGTGCAATAGTCATCCCACGACAGGGGTCACTGCGGCTGAATTTTCATGCTATAGACTTGCAAAGCTCTTGCTGTAGGCTCACTACTGAACTTTGCTCTAGCTAGAGACTTGCCATGCAAAATTGCTACAAATTAGAAAAAACTTGTGCTTCAAGTGCTCTGCAAGTGCACAACTTGCCAGTGAAAATGTGCAGCATGTTAACAGACTTCCAATTCAACACTGCCACAAATTTGTGGCAAGTTATCATTTCTATCTGGGAAGGAGATGGCACCAGCCTTGCTCAGGCATTATCCAGCCTTGGCATCTACTTCTTGGACTAAGATGGTGACTCAGAAATGTGTGTCCTGGTTCCAGTGTTATTTCTTGGCTTGCTTTACAACTGTCTGACACAGATCTTGTCTTGCTGCAGTTCCCCACCTGGTGTTCCATACTGTACAAACTGACTGTACTGTACAAATTATAGTAAGAGGATTACATAACACAGCAGCGGCCATACATTGCACACACTTCATTAGTGTTCATTTTTTTTTACACTGCAAATGGCCAAAATAGTTTTTGGTCAGATTTCAGCTTTAAAGCCCAACTGACGTCTCCCACATTTGTATCGCTGTATAATCCTGTACCAACACCCATGTTATATTCTGTGACTTATTTTTTGCTTGGAAATGCCTTAAAATATATTTTTTTCTCAAAGTGAAAATGCGGCTTCCTGCTATCACACTTCAGTGCTCTGTGCTGGCAGAGCTGAGTACCAGCCACACCTCTCAATACAAGGGTCCTTACCAGTGGCAGAGTTTTAGGATGGGGGGGCGCCAAACCCCACCCTTCTTTTTGACTCCTCCCACTTCTCATAAACCCCACCCCTTATCAAATCCACCCACTCCGTCCCCTGTATTACACTTTCTTCCACCCATAGAGTCAGGAGTATACAGATCAGCATCACAGATCAGGGTATACAGCCCCAGAATCACAAGACAGAATATACAGGTCAGCCTCACAGGACAGAGTATGCAGCCACAGAATCACAGGGCAGAGTATATAGCTCAGCATCACAGAACAGAGTATACAGTTTAGCATCACAGAACAGAGGATACAGCTCAGCATCACAGAACAGAGTATACAGCTCAGCCTCACAGATCAGGGTATATAGCATAGATCAGGATATATAACACAGATCAGGGTATATAGCACATATCAGGGTATATAGCACAGATCAGGGTATATAGCATAGATCAGGGTATATAGCACAGATCAGGGTATATAGCATAGATCAGGGTATAAAGCACAGCCTCACACATCTAGCACAGCATCACAGTTCAGGGTGGACGCCGATGCACCCCCCCAACCCACCCCACCAAGGGCTCCAGGCACTGGCAGCTGCTACTAGCCCCCCCACACCAGTGGCAGCTGGGGGGGGGCTCCAGACACTGACAGCTGTTACTAACACCCTCACACCAGCGGTGGCCGGGGGGTTCCAGGCACTGACAGTTGCTATTGACCCCCCCCACCCTGCACTAGCGGCTGGAGGTTCGGCACTTACTAGTTCAGGAGAGCTGCTGTGGTGTGCTCTCCTCTTATCCTCCTCCATCATGCAGCGACGGCTCCAGCGTGCCTCCTCTGATCTAGTCTTCTGTTGCAAGCTCTAGACCTCCGCAGCGGCGGCTCCGTGTCTCCTCTAGCTTAGCGCCAGGTATCCAATAGGATTGCCTGGCACTTTTGCCAATTGGGAAACAGGTCTCACTGACCTGGCTCCTGATTGGCGGGGGGAATGTTAGCGTGAAAAAAGAGAAAATCCATTCGCTATGGTCACAATTGGGTGGGATTGGGGCGCACTCTCTGCACCCCGAGCCCACCCGGTTTTGAAGCCTATTAGAGCCTCTGGCTCTAGTCAGCTGCTTAAAAAAAAAAACACTCCCTCCCGCCCCGCCATAGGAATCCATGTGTCCAGCGTCCTGAAAGGGGACGCGTGCATGGATGGGGGGGGCGGGGGGGGGAGCATCGGGCCACCCCTGGTTCTTACACAGACTTGTATTTCAGAGAAGTAAAAGAAGTGTGTCTGACCAAGTCAATGTGAAATATTTAGAGTGGTGCCTATTAAACTGAACGACTGCTAAAACAGGAAAGTGGGCATCCATACAGCAACTAGCTTATTTAGATATTACAAAGTACAATAATTGTATGCAAAGTGCAGTAACTGTAACAACCAAATGTCATTTTATCAAAGACATATACAGTTGTGCTCATAAGTTTACATACCCTGGCAAAATTTATGATTTCTTGGCCATTTTTCAGAGATGCCATTTATTATCAATTAACTGTGTTTAATCTTTTTAAATCATAATGACAACAGAAACTTCCCAAATTACCCTGATCAAAAGTTTACATACCCTGGTGATTTTGGCCCGATAACATGCACACAAGTTGACACAAAGGGGTTTGAATGGCTATTAAAGGTAACCATCCTCACCTGTGAACCGTTTGCTTGTAATTAGAGTGTGTGTATAAAAGGTCAATGAGTTTCTGGACTCCTGACGGACCCTTGCATCTTTCATCCAGTGCTGCACTGACGTTTCTGGATTCTAAGTAATGGGGAAAGCAAAAGAATTGTCAAAGGATCTGCGGGAAAAGGTAGTTGAACTGTATAAAACAGTAATGGGATATAAAAAAGATATCCAAGGAATTGAGAATGCCAATCAGCAGTGTTCAAACTCTTATCAAGAGGTGGAAAATGAGGGGTTCTGTTGAAACCAAACCACGGTCAGGTAGACCAACTAAAATTTCAGCCACAACTGGCAGGAAAATTGTGCGGGATGCAATAAAAGCCCACACATAACTTCAGGTGAAATACAGGACTCTCTTAAAACATGTGGTGTGGCTGTTTCAAGATGCACAATAAGGAGGCACTTGAAGAAAGATGGGCTGCATGGTCAAGTCACCAGAGGTAAGCCATTACTATGCAAATACTACAAAGTATCCTGCTTACAATACGCCAAAAAGCACAGAGACAAGCCTCAAACTTTCTTGCACAAAGTCATTTGGTGTGATGAGACCAAAACTGAGCTTTTTGGCCACAACCATAAACGCTACATTTGGAGAGGAATCAACAAGGCCTATGATGAAAGGTACACCATTTATACTTTGAAACACGGAGGTGGATCGCTGATGTTTTGGGGATGTGTGAGCTACAAAGGCACAGGAAATTTGGTCAACATTAATTGGCAAGATGAATGCAGTATGTTATGAAAAAATACTGGAGGAACATTTGCATTCATCAGCCAGGAAGCTGCACATGGGACGTACTTGGACATTCCAACATGACAATGATCCAAAACACAAGGCCAAGTCGACCTATCATTGGCTACAGCAGAATAAAGTGAAGGTTCTGGAGTGGCCATCTCAGTCTTCTGACCTCAATATCAGTGAGCCACTCTGGGGAGATCTCAAACGTGCAGTTCATGCAAGACAGCCCAAGAATTTCCAGAAACTGGAGGCTTTTTGCCAAGAGGAATGGGCAGTTTTACCATCTGAGAAGATAAAGAGCCTCATCCACAAATACAACAAAAGACTTCAAGCTGTCATTGATGTTAAAGGGGGCAATACACGGTATTAAGAACTGGGGCGTGTAAACTTTTGATCAGGGTCATTTGGGTAGTTTCTGTTGTCATTATGATCTAAAAAGAGTAAATGCAGTTGATTGATAACAAATGGCTTTAGCCAAACACTAGCCATGAGTGAAAGAAAAATGTTTGTGTTATCATTCATATTCTCTGAAAAATGGCCAAGAACTTGTAAATTCTGCCAGGGTATGTAAACTTATGAGCACAGCTGTAAGGAGATGATGCAATCTGGCTGGTTGCTCTTTGCAGTCTTAATTATTAACCCTGATTTATTGAAAAGACTCCCTATAGTACTTACATTGTATTTTTTCACTTTCGTTCACTATTACAATTCACTAAGCCTTCAGATTGATTCTTCATAAAGTGTAGCAATATTGGCAGGTTTAATTTTCTGCAATTCAGCCCCTCCTCTGTAACCTTCATTCTCCATATCTGAAACCCCCACCCAGTTCACTTTCACTGTAGCTTTATTGACCTGCCATTAGTTATAATGCCTGAGCTGGAGTGCAAGGTCACCAGCAGCTGGCCTGACTATAAATCAACTAATACTGGCGCACAACTGAGAGGAGGGGTGGATAGCAAAGGTGACAGAGACAAGGCCAAACTAGCATTGTTAAGATGTTAGATGCTAGTACATTTATATTCTTTTAAACAAAAGACAGAGAGCAAAGCTCTGATAATCACTTCAAACGATCCGAAATTGAGCTTGACAGATTCTGGCAGGTTATTTCCGGGCAAAGAAATTTCCATTTGTTCTGATCAGAATGTGTTATAGAACTGCCAGGCTGACACATCTCAAGTGGGTGACAGCCTCAGTCTACGGCCCTTTTCTTGCCTTTGTTTTGTGAGCCACAATCAACACCCTGTAAAGATTCAATTCTGCTAAGAACCAGCTCAACATTCTAATGAGAATTCGGATAAACTCTAGCTAAAAAGCCCAGTTGTCTCTTGTGTGGAGTAGACCTAAGGAGCATCAACGCCAAAGAGGTGTTAAAGACAAACCAATATATATGATGCCAGGTGACAATGGTCCTATCCTTAGAGCCCCAGGGCAAATAATTAATAAAACATGTCACCGTGAAGACATTGGTTGTTATTTATCAAATTCTTAAGGTACAGAGCCTGCCTGCTAATGAAAACAGAGCACATTGCTAACTGTGAAAACACATAACTCATTAGTGGGACGTTCCTCTGAAGGGGGATTGAGAGACCACCGATAGTAAATATGTTCCTCACACTCCCATTAATATAATTATCTAGAACACAGTGACAATAATATTGTTCAGAAGCTGCATGCCACCAGATTTCTGGAGCTTAAAAGCAGCATAGTACATTTTGATCAAAGGTTGGACTTAAAAAATGGACAAACATGAACAACATTGACATTTTGATCCTCAGCACTATGGTGTGAAGAAACATACAAGAGTGATGACAGAGAAAAAAAAATGTTTTTTTCTTCTTCTTTTTACATTTGGGGTTTCTTTTTCTTTTTTTTTATTTCTTTATATTTTTTTAGCATTTTTGAGTATAGACTTATGTTTATATCAAACATGTTTAAAAAATGTGTTAATCTTTTTTTAAGAAATTAACCTATGCACACAGGTAGGCCCCCAATAGGTAAAATATGTGCTTTTTTTGTAAAATGTTCTTTGATGTAAGTGAAAACCTGTAGGTTATTTCTGTCTCTGCCTCCAGAAGACTAGCCAAAAAACATCCAGTTAGTGTTTTTGTGTCCTGTCCAAGCCCTGGGACATTGCAGCTGTTAGGGGCTCACTGCCAGCATCACAGAAGCAAGAAGAAGATTCAAATCCCTGCTACTAAGCTGAGGCCAGGCTGCTGTTACTCAGGGGGTGGAGCCAGCCCAGACACGAGGCTATTTTATGGGGCTTTACTGCAGAGATCTGAATGAGGAACATTGATCCTGTGATACTAGGAGCAAGCCTCTAATGCAACATTTCTCAACTAAGGTTCCTCCAGAGGTTGCCAGGGGTTCCTTGAGCAATGAGCAATTTCTGCCACCCAGATAAGGTGCCACTGAGACCAATGAACTTTTTAGCTGTCTGTAAGAGGGGGTTATTCCCACTGACCACAAATGTTATGCACATTCTTCTCCTTGACAATCAAACTAATGTACAGTGAACTGTAGATGAAGTAATTAGTAGGCCCCTTTCACACGGGCGCCTCCGATTAATGGAATCTGCTTGCTCAGCGGGGGATCACTCTGCTGATCCCCACTGTGCAGGTGGATGACAGGTCCATGTCCGCTTTGCTGAGGTCATAGTCGGCATAACCTCCCCCAGTCCGGGCCCCGAACTTACCCCATCTCATGGGCAGCACGGCGGGTGGTGTCAGCTTCTCTCCGAGCTGCGGGCTGCTTGTTGGCTTGGTTCCCATCTTCTCCCTCCTCTCCTCCGTACATCTCCTCCCTCCCTCTCCAGCCAGTCAATGCAATCAGATCTCCTTTCGGCCATTCAGGTGATGGGTCCCATGACCCTGATTACTTCCTGATTGGCCGGGACTAGATTCAGTGTTACAATAGCAATAGCTCAGAGCGCAGTGCTCTACCCCGAGACCACCCTTTTTTTAAGTCTATTAGAGCCTCTGGCTCAAATCATGTGCTTCAAACCCCCCCTCCTTTGGAATCAATGCGTCCGGCATCCCTGCATGTAGATCAAGGGGCCGGAAGCATTGATAGGATCGGCCGGCGCCTGTGCACCCTTAGTGGACGGGCCACCACTGATTTGTCTGCTGACATCCGCTGCTCCAAAGAGGAGACTGTAGGGTCACAATCTGTGTGAAAGGACCCTTAGCAGGTGTTCCCTAGGGACAAAAAGTTATTGCAAGGGGTACTCTGTAATAAAAATGTTGAGGAAGACTACTCTGGAACATTTCCAGGAAATGTGAACACTAAAGCTGGCCACAGATGATTTCCTGTTGCACTGGCCAACATTCAAACCATCTATGGGCAGGCTGATCTTACCCAAATTGATTAAATGGATCAACTTGGGTACAAGCAGCATGCCAGATTTTCGGAATACAATTATTGCCAATGGCTACAGCTGCTAGGAATAATCACTGTGTTCTCCCGACATGGTTGCCCCCAAATGGGAGAACACAATGGCTTGGTGGGAAGGATTCCTCTGTCAACACTGTCTGTGTTGATGGGGAGATCAAGCGATTTTCTTTCCCGCAACCTGTGGTTGCGGGAAAGAAAATCGCATCATCTATGGCATGCCTAACAGAGTTTTTTGATCAGGCCTCTGGAGGAGGGGAGGGAAATGGCCTACAGGTATGCGCTTACATTAAACAACATTTATTGAAAATGCACTTAAAAATGTATTTTACCTACTGGGACTACTTGTGTGCTGAGGCCATTTTTTAAAAGAGTGAACTTTGCCTTTTTAGTCACTAGATAGATAGATATATTGATCAAGCAGCCCACCCATCACTTAGACTCCCCTACTGAGATATGACCAGTACATTTTTGTCAAATACAACAATTAGAACTCAAGTATAGCTACCTAAGATAATAGTGCTATCAATGCATGACTTCAAGGAACACACCGAGGGTGAAATTTTATTGTATCTAAGAGGAGCTGTGTTTTCACCCTAAGAGGGAAGTGTGTTAGGACTATAAAACACCTCTCAGATAGAAATTGAGCTGCAAATTTGAAAATGACTTGCTAAGCTATTGCCAGACTTGCCAAGTTTCACAAGTTTGTTGCACAATTGCAGCAAGTCCACATTGCATGACTCCAGATCAACTTTCTTTGCAAACATTCTACAAGTCTGCTGCAAGTTCTGGTTCAGTTATGTTGTGCAATAGTCATCCCACCACAGGAGGTCACTGTGGCAGACTTTTCATGCTGTAGACTTGCCACTGCAAGTTTGCTCTTGCTAGAGACTTGCCATGCTTCAAGTGCTCTGCAAGTGTATAACTTGCCAGGGAAAATGTGCAGCAAGTTAACAGATTTACAATTCAGTCCTTGCTATCTGGGCTCCCCAGCTCCATATCATAAAGAGAGGTATTTGGTGGTCAACAGAGATGGCTTGGAACAATGTTAGCTAATAAAGGTCTGCAGAAGTAGAGAGCTCGTGAAATTATCTGCTCACAAGATTTGTGGCTGGATGATTTGACCAGTTTTTAAAATTTTTGCACTTGTCGAACAGATATAACAAAACACTTTCAATGGTATTATTAAGACCATAAGGTGGCTAATAGGAGACATTGTTTACACTTTAGAGCAGGGGTCTCCAAAGTACAGCCCCTGGTCCAAATGTGACCCACTGCAAGATTTTATCTGGCCCCTGGCTAGAATCAGTGGCCTCTCAGACAGGTCTCAGTTTCTCTCCAGCATCTACAACCTCTCCCCTCCAGCCCTGTCCTTGTTTTGTTGTTTGTTGCTAGGACTGCTGGCATATTAACAACAATGAAGTTGCCCCAGCATTAACAGGAGGACATAATTTCCTTTGTCCAGACATGCTACACCATCACCTGCTGCTAAAGCTAAGTTCCTGGGCTTTTCAGGCTCCCTACCACTCTGTAAGTGTGTGAGGTAAGGGTGAACTCTGATAGAGACTCTGTTGAGGACCCTGATATGAGGGGGGACTCTCATGTAAGAGGAAACTCTGATGGGGACTCTCATGTAAATAGGGACACTGATGGGGACTCTCATGTAAAGAGGGACTTTGTACCAAATCAGAGACAGTTCTTCGAAATCAGGGACCCTTGGGAGCTATGGTGTAAAGCAGGGGTAGGCAACCTGTGGCCCTCCAGCTGTTGCAGAACTACAAGTCCCATCATGCTGCTGGGAGTAATTGTAACTGCCAGCCTTGCAATGCCTCATGGAAAATGTAGTTCCGTAACAGCTAGAGGGCCGCAGGTTGCCTACCCCTGGTGTAAGGGGTATCTCTGATGGGGACTCTCAAGTAAGGGGAGGTTCTGATAGGGACTCTTGTGAAATGAGGGAATCTTATAGAAACTGATGTAAGGGGGGACTCTGATGGGGACCCTGTTTAAATGAGAGCCCCTAATGGGGACTCTGATGAGAGGGGGACTCCGATGGAGACCCTGATATAAGGGGGGTTCTGATGGGCTCAAGTTTATTTGGACTTCTTTTGCTTTGTTTTACTGAAGTTTTTTTTCTGTTGCTCTGTATCATATGCTGATTGCAAAAAAGCTCCAAGTAGAATGTATGCATTCATTTAAATTTGATTTGTTCATTTATAAAAACTGATTTTATTATTTTTTTTTTTTTTGGCCCACAAATATTAGAAGCAGCCCTCATAATGAAACGTTTGGAGACCCTGGCTTTAAAGGGATGGGTGGAGATCTCTGTAGCAGGTTCTCAGGCAGCACTGAAGATCTAGTGATGGATTGATCACTGCTCGTCTTCACCTAATAGGGAGCAAGCACATATTCCATCAAAGACTTGATGTGCCTCAACTTAGAAAGGTATTAAGGAGTCCCAGTTATAGAGGGGTTAATGGAGCTCCTTATCCCCCTCGCTCTGCATAACAATCAATCTGTAAATACAGCGCAGGTTATTACAAATACTAAATGAATTGTCTGAAAACATAGCAGCGGTTGCTCAGAGCCTCTGATTCATATTAGCACCATGTCAGCAAAGCAAATAGCCCTCTGAGCTACAAATACAAAGAAATGCTTCATGTTGTTTTGGCCTCACATATATCAAGTGTCAGCTGAAACCATTGTTACTCTGGGATGGTTCAACGGTCTCCTGGCTCCCTCTGCTGGCTATTCTATAGAAATCAGTGCAACAAAATAATGCGACTCTGTACTTATATTACAGCCAATAAACTGCCAGCCAGAAATAAATACAGGCACATAGAGATTCCTGAAAATAGTGGATACCAATAAGTTCAAAGGGTTCTTTTACATTGGTGGCCGTGCTTACCTCCTTCTGAAAAGTGATCCACAGTTGGCTATAAAGCAGTAGCTGGCAAGCATGCAGCAAATGTTCCTGCTACCTCCTGACTACTTTTTTTTTTTGTAATCTCAAGGGGGATTTTGTATGAATATACAGCACTACAAGCCCAGCTTTTTGGCTCAATTGTTGCTCGAGTTGCAGCGTTTGGCAAGTTTGCAAGTTTGGCAGGTCAAATCTGCCGACCGAATTAAAATTGCTGCAGCCGTGAAGCAAAGGATCCCAGATGCAACATGTGTGCATCCTTGTCCAGCTATAATGTTAGAATTTGGGTTGGTGGCTGGAGGACAGTAAAACTGCGACTCAGCCATGTGCTTTACCCTCCAGCCAGCCGTCCTAAAGATCATAAATGCAGAGGGTACTATTAGGAACAGCTACTGAGCTCACACTCACCTTATCCTAACTCAGTCACCCCACTCTTAGGGCCTGTTCACACTGCCACGACTTGCGCTCCGACTTGTCTCACTTGACATCAGAAATCCCATTGGAATGAATGAGAGCCGTCTTAATGTATACTACTGAAGTCCCTTCAACTTCAAAAAAGGTACCTGTACTACTTCAAAGCAACTTCTATCCGACTTGTGCCCATAGAATTCAATGGAAGTCGCCGCCAAGTCAAATCCCTTATCTATATTGAAACGACTTTACAAGAAAAGGAAAAGAATTTACCCAGTGAATTTCCAGGCAACCCCCTCCCTCCCTTCTCTGATTGGCCACAGGCAAAGTCGCCTGGCATAGTCAAGTTTGAAGTTGCCTTGAAGTTGCCTCAAAGTTGCTTTGAAGTTGCCTCGAAATGTCGCCCCTGAAGTCGGATCACCTATGTGTGAACTGGCCCTTATCCCATACCATAATGGGTGGCCACACTGACCAATGTTGAGTTGTGGGAAAGGTCTGAGCTCTTCTTCAGTTTCTGAAGTCAGTATATGCACAATGGAGCACTGAGGGAATTCAATAAAGCATCTGTAAAACTTTGCTGGAATTACTACTTCTTGTTAGTGTATTTTGCCAAATTCATGAAACATTTGCAACACTTTTGGTTCTGACAGCGACTTGTACACCAAATTCAGGTAGATCTAAAATGCTCCACTTTTACATTGTATCACATTGAATGCACCAAATATAAAAGTGGAGCTAATTAAGACCAACTCTCTTTTGGAATACAAAAAGAAAAACTGGCTCAGTCAGATTTTGCAAAAGTTTCTCACGTTCAATCTAAAAGTGGCAAAGGTACATGAATTTGGCGCATTGTTCACCATGTTTAGAATTCACAAGAGACACTGTAATGTACCTGATGATGGAGTCTGAAATGGTAGGGCTCTCTTACCTTACCGGGGCTCCTGAGCCAGAATTGTAACAGGGAATCGCTGGAGCACAGAGTGACAGAAGTGCCTGTAAAGTCTTCTGCCAGCAGGTGCAAAGGAGGCTGGATAGACGCGCACAGGTGAAAGGGCCAGGCTGGAGACAGGCACGGCTCAGTGGGTGCAGATGCAGGTAGGCAGGCCAAGACCAGGTCAGACAGTCCAGGTTAGGGCAGGCCAAGACAAGGTCAGACAGTCCAGGTTAGGGCAGGCCAAGACAAGGTCAGACAGTCCAGCTTGGCAACGTTTGAGCAGATAAAGACACAGACAACAGGCAGTGGGATAGTCAGGAGCCAGGGTTGGTAACAGCAAGGCCAGTAATCCAGGGGAGCAGGCAGAAGAATAGTCCAGAGGCAAGCCAGGGGTCGGTATGGGCAGCGTTCAGACAGAGTGAGGTTCAGCAAAGGTCAGCAACAGAGGATCATACACAGGAACAGATGCATAGATACTCAAGAGCAGATAAGACCAAATGGCACTGACACAATGACATTGTTCAGTTTATAAAGCCTGCCTAGCGAACCAGCTACAAGGCCACGGGAAGGAGTTCTCTGGTTACTGTGCATATGAGAATTCCAACATCTTTCCTCACAGTCACTTTAGCAAAACCTGCTTCCACCAGTCTTTATCAATTCCAGGGTGTGGGTTTTTATCGATAACTGCATACAGGGCTCTGCTACCAATGAAGCCCATTGAGTCAGCACTCATGGAGACAAGGTTGGGGCCATACAGGACATCCTCAGTGGTTCAGCTTGATGCAGGGGCTATTAATAGTACAGACTTAGCGCCAAGAAGCACAACGCTTCCCGCCACGGCACCTGTCTATGTGACAGGCACAGCAGCCAAGTATAGGATCGTACACCCCATTACAACTCATCATCCCAAAACAACATAACTTAATAATAAAATATACACATTGTAAAGGTTGTGTGAAAACTTTAGGACTTGGTCCCTTTACTGGGTTTGAATAAGCCGAGTTCCACCCAAAAGTGGAACTTCCGCTTTAAGGGAAGGTAACCCCCCGACATGCCACAATTGGCATGTCATTTTTTTGGGGGGGGGGGTCCCAGATCCACTTCCTCTCCTAGAGCCGTGGCTCCAGAAGGAAGTTCACCCCCCTCTCGGAGATCTTCTGGGACACGTCACAGGTCCCAGAAGATACGCCGAGACATTCACAAGGCGCAGAAGCCAAAGCCGGGTGCCCACACTTGTGATTCCAGCGCCGCCAAAGGCAGGGGGAGAAGCGCATCACTGGATCCTGGGACAGGTGAGTTTCCGATTGTTAAAAGTCAGCAGCTACCCTTTTGGTAGCTGCTGACTTTTAACCGGGTGGAACTCCGCTTTAACCTTCATTACCAGACAAAACCATTGTGAACCATTAACAGACTAAAATGTTTAATCACCAAGACACAAGCACTAATATCATACAGCAACCAAATAACAGCCTACCAACCACTGTCCACCACAGAGTGGGCGACATTACCCCATAAAGATTAACAACAATGAGGAAAAAATAGAATAAAGGGGAGTTTGGACTGGTGAGCTGGTTAGAAGATCAAAATGAAAGCCCAGATGACAGTCCTGAGGACAGTAGACCCGAAAGTAAAACTAGAAGATTGGTCGAGTGGTCAGGTTTGAGGGGAAATAAGATAAAAAAGGAGTAACAACAATTAGAAATACCCCATTACAGCGGGTGAGACACCACCTGTCACCAACCATCCGACAATAAACCAACGACATACTATAATCACGAACACAGAACCACTAATTTGTAAAATCAGACAATTACCAAGTGTTACCAAAACAGACCATTACTTCCAATTTCGCCTCAAGGTGGGCCAATTTTCAGTCGTCGATGGTTTTCCCATCGACGACTGAAAATTGTTAGCCTTTGAGTGGACAGGGTCCT
>BLSH010211493.1:954663-964946 GCA_018402905.1 Glandirana rugosa | reverse complement strand
CATGGCAAAGAACTCCCTGGAGATCTAAAAAAAAGAATTGCTGCTCTACATAAAGATGGCCTAGGCTATAAGAAGATTGCCAAGACCCTGAAACTGAGCTGCAGCATGGTGGCCAAGACTATACAGCAGTTTAACAGGACAGGTTCCACTCAGAACAGGCCTCACCATGGTCGACCAAAGAAGTTGAATGCACATGCTCAACATCATATCCAGAGGTTGTCTTTGGGAAATAGACGTATGAGTGCTGCCAGCATTGCTGCAGAGGTAGAAGGGGTGGGGGTCAGTCTGTCAATGCTCAGACCATATGCCACACACTGCATCAAATTGGTCTACATGGCTGTCGTCCCAGAAGGAAGCCTCTTCTAAAGATGATGCACAAGAAAGCCCACAAACAGTTTGCTAAAGACAAGCAGACTAAGGACATGGATTACTGGAACCATGTCCTGTGGTCTGATGAGACCAAGTTAAACTTATTAGGTTCAGAGGGTGTCAAGCATGTGCAGCGGCAACCAGGTGAGGAGTACAAAGACAAGTGTGTCTTGCCTACAGTCAAGCATGGTGGTGGGAGTGTCACGGTCTGGGTCTGCATGAGTGCTGCCGGCACTGGGGAGCTACAGTACATTGAGGGAACCATGAATACCAACATGTACTGTGACAGACTGAAGAAGAGCATGATCCCATCCCTTCAGAGACTGGGTCGCAGGGCAGTATTCCAACATAACGACCCAAAACACATTTCCAAGACAACCACTGCCTTGCTAAAGAAGCTGAGGGTAAAGGTGATGGACTGGCCAAGCATGTCTCCAGACCTAAACCCTATTGAGCATCTGTGGGGCATCCTCAAACCGAAGGTGGAAGAGCACAAGGTCTCTAACCTCCACCAGCTCCGTGATGTTGTCATGGAGGAGTTCAAGAGAACTCCAGTAGCAACCCATGAAGCTCTGGTGAACTCCATGCCCAAGAGGGTTAAGGCAGTGCTGGAAAATAATGGTGGCCACACAAAATATTGACACTTTGGGTCCAATTTGGACATTTTCACTTAGGGGTGTACTCACTTTTGTTGCTAGTGGTTTAGACATTAATGGCTGGGTGTTGAGTTATTTTGAGGGGGCTGCAAATTTACACTGTTATACAAGCTGTACACTCACTACTTTACATTGTAGCAAAGTGTATTTTCTTCAGCGTTGTCACCTGAAAAGATATAATAAAATATTTACATAAATGTGAGGGGTATACTCGCTTTTGTGAGATACTGTATATGATATTCAACTATGTATTTAACTTTTTCTCTCTGGTGTGACTTTAATGATTTTTTTTGCTTTTGAAAGAAATATAGCAGCTCTGATCAGAATCAAACATAAATTTGGTTGGATTATAGTTAAAGTGTATGTAAACCCAAATACTTAAATCTCAAATACACTTTACTGTGTCCATGTAATTACAAACTTTTCAATATTTTTAAAACTGGTGGTGCTGCCATGGAGGCCCATGTTCAGGCACTTCTTCTAGAATTACAATGCCTTGTCTGTGTTTCCAAATGGTTCTTCTTCTTTGCCACTCTGTCACATTGGCATCCAATGGTTACTTCAAAGTAGCCATTTAAACTTACATTTTGCAGGTTTGGCCCACTGATGTCACCATCAGGAAACCTGCGCTGAGAAATGCCATGCAGCCATAGCTGTGAAAGCATGTAAAAAAGGAGGCTAGATACACAGAAAATTAAATATAATTCTTTTTAGGGTTTACATCTTCTTTAACCACTTCCCACCAAGCCTATAGTCAATTGATGGGCGGGTTCTTTCCCATCCTGACTGGACCTCATATGACTTCCTGTCAGGAAGCACCGATTGCAGGGCTGTGGGGCCACACAGCGGCACGTTCTGTCATTGGCTGTGTCCACGGGACACAGTCTATGACTGATTATTGTACCGGCTCACTGCAGGTACCATGTGACCGCCGTGACCAATCACAGCAGGTAACATGACAGTTGTACACAATGGTTCGCTTCCTTTCATGCAATCCACTGTACACAATTGTGTTGCTAGCTGTGATTGGTCTATTTGATCACATAGTACAAACAGGGCCAATCACAGCCCATATGTACCATGTGATTAGCTTTGACCAATCACAGCTAAACACAACAAAACAAACTAAATGATTCCGTTTAATTCTGTAAAATGCTTGTTTATAGCAATGTAATTCACTGCTATAAGCAAACATGATGTGTAAAAAAAAAATCCTGATCACTTCCCCAGAGTAGTACAATGTTACTATGGTAACATTATATTGCTCTGGTCACAGTGTATTAAAAAAAAATCATACCCAAAAAAATGTAATACAAAGAAAAAAAAAAGAAATAAAAATGATAACTTTTTTTTATACTGTCACTGAAGGCGCTGTACTGCACTGGTGACAGTATGTTAAAAAAATGGTGACTTTTTTCTTTAATTTCTTAATTTTCCCAAAAATCATGACAAAAACATACAATTTCAAAAAACCCACCATGCCTCTTACTAAAAACCTTGGACTGTCTACTTTCTAAAAAGGGGCGATTTGGGGGTATTTCTACTGTCCTGGCATTTTAGGTCTTCAAGAAACTGGATAGTCTGTCAGTACATCAGGATTGATCGATTTCAGACATATACTATAGTTTGTGCACTCTATAACTTTCCTACAGACTAAATAATATACACTGATTTGGGTTATTTTCACCAAAGAAATGTTGAAGAATACAGGATGTAGCTCTATCTTCCCTTTAACTAAATTTTTTCATTTTTTTATTTAAAATATTTTCACATTTAATATTTGTTTTGTACATATGTGATATATTCATGTTAAGTGTACACTTTTTTCAATAATGGATTTTAAGCTATTTGGATTGGGGTTAAACCGATTTCATGGGTGAGTTGCTCTCCACGAATTGGTTTCATCAGTTAGCACACTGTCTTAAGTGAGCATGCACCCCTGGTACATTCAGTAATAAGCACTGTGTGTGAAACGCATTTACTGGCTGTCCGTGGACTGTGGGTATGTCTTTTTGCATCCTATTTTTTTATATTTATATTTTATATTTATTTGTAAAATTTTATAACAGAAACAAAGAAAACCATGTTGTTGTTTTTTCAAAATCTTCAGCCTTTTTTCATTTATTTAGCAAACAATAAACCCAGTGGTGATTAAATACCAGCAAAAGAAAGCTCTGGTTGTGTGAACAAAATTATAAAAATTTAGTTTGTGTGTTGCATGACCGTGCAATTGTCATTCAAAATGCTACAGCACTGAAAGCTGAAAATTTGCCTAGGCAGGTAGAGGGTAAAAGTGTGCAGTATTGAAGTGGTTACACCTCATACTGTATGCCTGTGTGCAAATAATAGGGAATATCTAGGTTATCATTGGTGTAATGGATTTAACCCACAAAATCAAGAGTATCTGGTCTTCCTCCAAAAGATGGCATGCAATGCTAAGAAAGGTCTGTAGTATGAACTCCTACACAGCAAAACCCTCTAGGGTAGCGAATTTTGACTTGGTAGGTTCAGGTGAACCAAGGACAAATGCTCCTTTGCCTCCTTGATAAAATGATCCTTAATGCTCCAGGCAAAGTTTTCTTTACCATAGGTGTACATAATACCTACAGTGAATTAAATGGAGGAGCTCTGTTCATAGAGCCTGTCATATTCTTCCTTCTTGTGGTATACTTTGTACATGCCTAGCAACAAAGGTCTGGATAAATCAGGTTGGAGCATCAAGTCTAAATAGGACTGCTAGGAAAGACATACACAATATTACCAAAAGTATTGGGACACCTGCCTTTACATGCACATCAACTTTAATGGCATCCCATCCTAATCATTTGGTGGAGAGGGGATTATGGTGTGGGTTTTTTTTTCAGGGGTTGGGCTTGGCCCCTTTGTTCCAGTGAAGGGAACTCTTAAGGCATCAGCATACCGAGACATTTTGGACAATTTCATGCACCCAACTTTGTGGGAACAGTTTGGGGATGGCCCCTTCCTGTTCCAACATGTCTGTGCACCAGTGCACAAAGCAAGGTCCATAAAGACATGGATGAGTGAGTTTGGGGTGGAGGAACTTGACTGACCTGCATAGAGTCCTGACCTCAACCCCATTGAACACCTTTGGGATGAATTAGAGCGGAGACTGAGAGCCAGGCCTTCTCTCTGACATTATTGCCTGACCTCACAAATGTGCATCTGGAAGAAAGGTCAAACATTCCCATAGACACACTCCTAAACCTTGTGGAAAGCCTTCCCAGAAGAGTTGAAGCTGTTATAGCTGCAAAGGGTAGGCCAATTCAATATTGAACCCTACAGACTAAGACTGGGATGCCATTAAAGTTCATGTGCGTGTTAAGGCAGGTGTCCTAATACTTTTGGTAATATAGTGTATATACACTTGCAACACTATAAACTAATAATGTAGAAGAAGAAACCCTCCTTACCACGTGGAGGCTTCCCAATGCAAGCTATTCCAATGGAAAATCCTGTGTTACTCTGATTATGTTTTGTGTGTTGCCCATGTCCTTCACACATAACAAAAGTTCAGGTACAGCAAACAATGATGACACATTTCAGACTAGATGTTTCTTAGTCATATCATGAAATAAACAAAATTTTTATATGTAACTTGTGAGCTGTAGGGATGATCTATTTTGGATAATTGTATGCAGGGCCGTCTTACTGAGCGGGCACACCTGGGCACAGCCCAGGGGCCCCAGGAGCACATGGGGCCCTATCAGGGCTGGTCAGATCTAGGGCAGGGTGACCGCCAGTGTGACCATAGATCCAGCACAGAAAGTGATGGGGAGGCAAGTCGGGTGCTATGGCTGCAGTGAGAGTGAGTAGAGCTGTCAAATTGAAGCTCTGATGTCGGGGTGGGCGGGGTCAATATGCATAGCCCCGCCCCCTTTGTCAGACAGTCCAGTGCAGAGACAAAAAGCCGAGTTTTCGGCAGAACACTCAGTGGCCTTTATACATTGGGGACAGGAAGAACAGCAGGGGGCCCTGCAGCTTACAAGCATCTCCTTCCCTCTGCCTTTCTGCTGCATTAGCAGACGACCCACAGCCTCCTGTCATTGCTCTCCCTGCACAGTGCTCTGATGTCAGCTCTTCTTCCCTGCATTATCTTCTATCAATCTTGTACGTTTTGTTACCCCTCCCCCCTTCCAGATACTTTTTCTGCTCACATTCTCTTCTTGGATTGTGCCCAGGTCAGTCTCCATGCAGTGACTCCTCTACTCCTCCTCCCATCCCATCTATCCTGTCTTCCTCCAACTCACTGCCCCCAGCCTGTGTATTCTTTTCTGCTCTCCCCTCTCCAGCTCTGCCCCCTGACACAGTCCCAGCCGATCACCTACATTCATGCCTTCTATCTTATCCAGCATGGCTTCTCACTCCTCTCTTCTAGTCTCATTCCTCCCCATTCCCCTATCTAATCTAACTTCTACTCCCCCTCTACACTAACACCCCCCCCCCCCTAACACACTCAGCCCCCTCTACAGATCTATGTATAACTGCTCTAGCCACTTTTATTTAACCCTTTACTAACTGATCTGGTTAATGTGTCACATTTTCTAGTACCTATAGCTTAGATCTGTCATTATAGGATTCTGAGCGCTAGTCCAATTCCCTCACCTATAATAACTTTCAGGCTGGGTTCACACTTGTGCAATCACAAACATCGCATGTGATCCGCACCACATTGCTGTGCACATCACATGCAATGTCTGTGCAACTGTATGGCTGAAATCCCCCCACATTTACACCAAAATGGTGCAAGACTCTTTTTTTGGTCCGCACAGGAATCGGATCGCATGGGTGTTAACACCCATGCGAACCGATTCCTGTAGCATTTCACAGTTCACGCTGCAATCTGAGAACCAATCTGGGGGTGTCATTAGCTTTCTATTGACACCTGCAGAGGTCCACAGATGTCAGTGTGAACTGTCTGCGATTCAGGTGCAATGCGGGAACCCACACATGATTCACAGGGTTTCCTGCATCGCACCAGTGTGAACCCAGCCTTAATCATTTCACTATATTTCTATTTTTTATTTTTTCATAATTAAAAAAAAAAAAATCAATGGATACTTAATAATCATTAATCTGGGGGGGTTATCTCCAAAACTAGTCCCCCTATGGGATCAGCCATGATCATTCTCCCTGTCCGGGGTCTAACCCCCCCAAAGCAGCCCTAATCTCCCTGTGCCCCCTGCAGCAGCAGCTTCTTCTCCTCTCTCTGCACACATGGGGATTGGTTTCAGGATAGGGGTGAGGGTTGGTAAATATGTCCTCTTTCTTCAGTGAACACAGTGAGTGATCGGTACCAATCACTCACTGTGTTCAATTCATACAACTTCCTGTTCATTCATATATTCCAGTGGTTCTCAACCCTGTCCTCAAGTACCCCCAACAGGCCATGTTTTCAGGTTTTCCTTCATTTTGCACAGGTGCTTTAAATCAGAGTTAATGGCTTGGTATTTTGGACAGCTATTTTATCTAAGAGAAATTCCCAAAACATGGCCTGGGGTACTTGAGGACAGGGATGAGAACCTCTGATCTATTCAACAGAATTGTTAAAAATGTTTAAAAGTAGTATAAAAAAAAGGCTCATTCACACAGGTTCTCTGGCCATGTGGATGAGCGGTTTGCTCATGCAGCCAGACCCACAAAATGCTGCATCACCTCCCCACAACCCCGTGCATTGCACGTGGTTGCAGGGTAGTTGCAGCACAGATCTATCAAATCTGATAACAAATCTAATAACAAATCTAATAAATCTATCAACTATTTATACTTTAATTCTTGAGAGTAGGTGCGAAAATTGGGACAGGCTTGCAGGGGCCCCAGTGCATTACTTTTCCCGGGGGCCCATGATGCTGTTAAGATGGCCCTGATTGTATGGTACTACCCCCATGACCCCAGATCTATACATCCTGGATAATGTTGTAAAGCGCTGTGCAAACTGTTGACACTATATAAATCCTGTATAATAATATTAGTAATATTGTGAGGTAACACTTTACTTTCCCATTTTTTCCTGAAGGCTTAAATTAAAAAAAAAAATGAATGAAAGAAGCAATAGTCTGCCTCCCCCGACAACTCTGCAGTCTTTTCACTTATCCACAAGACGTGATATAAACAAATACAATCCAGTTCTAGTCATATTACATGGACATTCCAAATGATAGCTAAATTACAATAGAGGACCCAATTGGCCTCTCTACATCTCTGAATGTATACACTTTGCACTTAGATGTTACACTACAAGCTATATTCCACAAAACAGAAAAGCATAACAGTAGATGTATTCTTCAAGTGCTTTTCTGAACTAGATTTTTACCATCTAATTCATATTTGGAAAAGGAGGAAGGGAAAATGGGAAAGGTCCTTGGTGAGATGCGATTAAAAAATGTGCTTGATATATCTGGTCTTCCTCCAAAAGATGGCCTGTGATGTTGAGCAAGGCCTCGAAGCATGGATCAAATGCCTAACAATGCAAAAGAAAAGGTTAGATACTAAACAAATATTTGATGCATATATTTTAACAGATACTCCAGAGATTAGATAAGACTTAACTTAGTCAAAGAAGAGGCAAACTTTTTTAGTACCAGGGGCGGCCCATCCATTGAAGGTGCACGGGTGCCGCCCCCCCATCCAATGCCACCGCCCTCCATATCCATGCGCCCGGCCCCTTTCAAGAATGAATTCCTATGGCGGGGGTGTGTTTTTTTGAAGCACTGATTAGAGCCAGAGGCTCTTATAGGCTTCAAAATAGGGTCGTAGCACAGAGCATTGCATTCGGAAGACCACCCAGGTGTGTTGTAACAGCGAATTAATATTCGCTGTTGCAACACTGATCCTCCTCCCGACCATTCGGAAGAAGGTCTGATACCTGTCACCCGATTGGCTGAAAGGACATGCAATCCTATTGGACGCCTAGGAGGAGGGGAGGAGACACACAGCAGAAGCAAGGAGAAGACACAGGAGCCACTGGCCGATGCCCGCCACAGCCTGATGCCCCGATCCCCGCCGCTCCTTGATGTCCGCTGATGCCCGATTCCCGCCACCTAGATGGGGTAAGTGCCAGTGGACAGACCGGCAGACATCGAGTGGGGGGGGTTTGAGGTGCCGCCATGGGGGGGGTGGTTGTTTGCCGCCCCCCAAACAAAAAAAACACCAGCCGCCACTGTTTAGTACATATATAAACCAATTATTAGTGCCTACAACTATAAACCACTAAGTTGTCTAAGGAGGGGCCTGCTTGTTCCCAGTCCAATTCTTACATAGAAATCAACCCATATGCCTAGTATGCTAAACTGTTCATCTGTAGGGACCAAAATGATAATTCTTTTTTCATGCAAGAAAATAAAGGACAGCATAAAAAATGTTTTGGAAACTATGGTATGATAGTTCTTTGATTATTTTCTCTTGTCACAAAAACCTTTCCAAATTTCACTATTCCTGAGGTGGTGTATACATACCTGTTGTCCCCTGCCTAGAAAAAGGGATAGAGAAGCTTTCAGACATTTTCGAAGCTCATAGAGGTCATCACTGTTATCAAGGCCGCTGGGGTCAAACCACAGACCCTAAAAACGTCAAATAAAAATAGATTGTTTGGATTTCAAACTAACCAATTAAAAGGAAGAATTGTACTAATGGGACTTTTAAGTTGGGTACATACTATGAGAAAATTGTATGAACCATAGTCTGGTTTTCCTCAATGTTTCACAGCAAGCCGAACCTGAGGATGGTACTAATTGTACGAAAATTCTTGAAAAACAAAGGCTTTTTTTAAAATTTGATGTAGAAACGTTGTAGCATAGATTATTGTTGTTTATTGTTTCTGATCATGCCCAGTTTTTCATACCTGATTTTTGTTGTACGAAAACAGTACACATTAAACAAAAATAGTTAGTTCTACTCACATACGAGAAAAATTTTGGAGCTTGTACCTTTGGAAATTTTAATTTGGAAAGTCTGAATCAGATGTCAAAGGTTGTGTACACACTATGTGAAAATTGTATGATCATACAAAATTTTTCGTTCTATTTTCTTATAGTGTGTACCCACCTTAACAGTTGTGTTATATACAAAGCAACTAAAAATTATCTTATGTACAAATCTTATAATTTTATTTTTATTAACATTTCTTAAAAGATTAAGAAGACTTAAAGCTTTAGAAAGCTAAATTGTCATTGTATGCATGTAATGTAAACACTGCCACTACAAGCATGAACACTTATAGATACTACATGTACAAGCGGTGCTGCATCTTAAAAAAAGTTGGTTACCAAAAATATAAGTACTGTAGATCTATCTAGGGTTGCCACCTTGTTTTAAATAAAACAAGCCATACCAACTCTACCGTATTAATAACATTGGTATGCACAATTTTCGGAGGTTAAGGTCTCACAAAGTCCTGTACAGAGAGAGACATTTGTGCCACCCTGCAGGTCACTGAACTCTGAAACAGTATGGCCATGGCAAGGATATGCCCTTTGATGGTACTCAAGGCTTGCATCCTCTCTGTTTTTTATTGGTAACTATGTCTTTTCTGAAGAAATATCCGCTCACTTCTTGTCCTAGTGACTACCTTTTATCAAGACAGGTAGTGTCTAAAAAGCTTTTTTTTGTCTAAAAATACTTTTTTTTAATGACAGCTCTCAAAGGACAAAAAGAACAATGGAATAGGTAAATGAGTATGCATGCAATGTAGAAAAGCAATGGTTTATAAAAATTCTGTTATCCTTGAAATAAGTATTTATTATGTGGCAGTCTCACAAATGAAAGTTAGAATGCCAATATCTCTGCACGGGTTGCTACTTTTACATACACTATATTACTAAAAGTATTAGGATGCCTGCCTTTACATGCACATGAACTTTAATGGCATTCCAGGTTTAGTCCATAGGGTTCAATATTGAGTTGACTCACCCTTTGCAGCTATAACCACTTCAACTCTTCTGGGAAGGCGTACATTTCCGTCCGTAGGATTATGAAAATCATTATATCACATACATTTTCATCGTTGGGCACGTCTCTATAACCGTAAGATTGAAAGTAAACACTCTGACGGTGTATTATTTATGAATAAAGTTCCTATTGTCTTAAAAATATTTGGTAACGAAAAGATGTAACGTACGTATGAGTAAATGGATAAGGTAACAAGAAAAACAGGAAACTCTCGACAGTAATTTTTTTTCATAAAAATCTGTTTTTTTTCGAAAAATCTGTGATGGACAGAACTATTTTCCATCAGTGATCCTG
>BLSH010211493.1:929677-944625 GCA_018402905.1 Glandirana rugosa | reverse complement strand
GACGAGCACCCCCCCTCCTGGACCATACCAGGCCGCGTGCCCTCAACATGGTGAGTATGGGTGCTTTGGGGCAGGGGGGGCTCTGCGCCCCCCACCCCAAAGCACCTTGTCCCCATGTTGATGAGGACAAGGGCCTCTTCCCGACAACCCTGGCCGGTGGTTGTCGGGGTCTGCGGGCGGGGACTCATCGGAATCTGGAAGCCCCTTTTAACAAGGGGGCCCCCAGATGCCGGCCCCCCACCCTATGTAAATGAGTATGGGGTACATCGTACCCCTACCCATTTACCTGGAAAGAAATATGTACACAAAAAAAACACACAGCTTTTTAAAATATTTTATTAAATCTGCTCCGGCGGTCTTCTCCCCTCTCCGGTGTCTTCTTTTCTTCGGCTCTTTTGCGGGGTCTTTCATCTTCTGAGGGGTCCTTTCTTCTTCTCTGCGGCGTCTTCTGCTCTTTTGCCGGTCTTCTCCGCTGTCCTCTTCCTTCTCTTCTTCTTCTTTTCTTCTTCTTCCCATGTTGACACGACGCGTTCTCCTTCACGAATGCCCTCGCCGCTCTGTGCTGTGCCTTATATTGGCATGGGGTGTGGCCACCAGATGACATCACCTGGAGATCCCGCCCCATATGAGGTCACAGCTCCGCCCCCAGGATGTGACCTCATATGGGGCGGGATCTCCAGGTGATGTTATCTGGTGGCCACGCCCCATGCCAATATAAGGCACAGCACAGAGCGGAGAGGGCATTCGTGAAGGAGATCCCGTCGTGTTAACATGGGAAGAAGAAGGAGAAGAAGAGAGGGAAGAGGACAGCGGAGAAGACCGGCAAAAGAGCAGAAGACGCCGCAGAGAAGGAGAAGAAAAGACCCCTCAGAAGATGGAAGACCCCTTGGCCAGAGAGGGGAGAAGACCGCCGGAGCTGATTTAATAAAATATTTTAAAAAGCTGTGTGGTTTTTTTTTGTGTGCATATTTCTCTCCAGGTAAATGGGTAGGGGTACGATGTACCCCATACTCATTTACATAGGGTGGGGGGCTGGCATCTGGGGGCCCCCTTGTTAAAGGGGGCTTCCAGATTCCGATAAGTCCCCACCCGCAGACCCCGACAACCACCGGCCAGGGTTGTCGGGAAGAGGCCCTTGTCCTCATCAACATGGGGACAAGGTGCTTTGGGGTGGGGGGCGCAGA
Organism: Glandirana rugosa; assembly: GCA_018402905.1. Classification (NCBI taxonomy): domain Eukaryota; kingdom Metazoa; phylum Chordata; class Amphibia; order Anura; family Ranidae; genus Glandirana; species Glandirana rugosa. The sequence goes on along the minus strand of BLSH010211493.1, from coordinate 943,441 downwards.
GCCCCCCCTGCCCCAAAGCACCCATACTCCCCATGTTGAGGGCACGCGGCCTGGTATGGTCCAGGAGGGAGGGGGCCGCTCGCTCGTCCCCACCCCCTTTCCTGGCCTGCCGGGTTGCGTGCTCGGATAAGGGTCTGGTATGGATTTGGGGGGGACCCCACGCTGTTTTTTTTCGGCATGGGGTTCCCCTTAAAATCCGTACCAGACCAAAGGGCCTGGTATGCTCCTGGAGGGGGACCCCATGCCAGTTTTTTTTTTTTAATTTGGCGTGGAGTTCCCCTTCAAGATCCCCAGAGCACAAAGTGCCTGGCATTGTCGGGATCAAAGTCGGATCCCTGTTCACAGACAAACGGTCCGACTTTGACCCCATGTAGGACCGTAAATCGCACAGCAGTGTAGGATCAAAGTAGGACCGTTTTTTTGTCGGATAGTGTGAACCCAGCCTCACGGATATAGCTGACCTTCGGAGTAACTATTATACATGTTATTGTATGGATTTCTAAGCACTACTCAATGCAACATAATTAAAAAACATTTGATTCTAATATGAAAACATTCTAAGAACAATCAGTCAACAAAAAATGTGTTTTCCATTTGCGGATGTGGCAATATGCACAATAAAACAAACATTCAAATTGGTACCCTTTGCCCAACAGCAACATTCACATGGAGCTGATGGACATTTGATTTTTTCCCCATTTGCATAATAGCTACAGCTTTATAAATGTTCAAAAAAGAAAATCCCTAAAACCAATTTTTTCACTTAACATAAAAAAGCATGCAAATACCAGATATAGAGAAAGAGAGCTACAAGCTTTGTGAATGCTGGGATGTTTAGTTCCACTAGTAGTAGAGATATACATATGTTAGTCAGGAAAAGCATTGATTTATTTCATATATTGATACATCAGTTGTTTTTTTTTTTTAACCCCTTCCCGCTGCCACTGAGATTTAAAATCTGGTGACTAGAAAGACTGGCACACATATTTACATACTGGGTCACCAATATATTAGATAAAATTCTTTGCTGTCTTTCCGGACCTTGTACCTTCAGGCTAATGGCAGCATGAAAAACATCCAGAAACAGCCTTGGTGGGCATCCCGGCTCAACCCCGAGTAGCAGCCACATTTACCTATGTGGTTCAAGCAGGGCCGGATCAAGCCTGTCTGATATGGAGGTGCAGTTGAAAATGTCAGGGGGCCATACTGTTGACACAAATTCTTTTATCCTTGTAGTTTTATGTGTTTAAACAGTTCTTATTTTAAGAAATTAAGTCTATTTGTGTGCCACCACCTTGGAAAAATGCACATTTTGGACTGTATCACTTAAAATTTTATAACAGACATATACTGTACATACAGTACATTCATAAAGTAACCAGACCCCTTCACTTTTTTCAGTTTTGTTATGTTGCAGCCTGATACTACAATTATTTTTTTCTCATTAATCTAGACTCAGTACCCCATAGTGACAAAGTGAAAACAGAATTTTAGAAATGTTTGCAAATGTATGAAAAAGGAAAAACTGAAATATCACATTGGCATAAGTATTCATACCCTTTGCGGCAACACTTGAAATTTTAGCTCAAGTGCCTCCCATTTCTCTTGATCATTGGTGTATATACATCCCTAATTGGAGTTAGTCTGTGGTAAACTAAATTGATTAGGCATGATTTGGAAAGGCACACACCTCTCTATAAAAGGCCTCAAAGCTGACAATGAATACTGTATCAGGGAAAAGGCCATATGGTCAAAGGAACTGCCTGCAGAGCTCAAAGACAGGATTATTGCAGAGCACAGATCTGGGGAAGGCTACAAAAACATGTTTGCTGCACTGAAGGTTCCGAAGAGCACAGTGGCCTCCATAATTCTCAAATAGAAGAAGTTTGGCACAACCAGGATTCTTCCAAGAGCTGGTCGCCCAACCAAACTGAGCAAACAGGGGAGAATGGCCTTAGTAAGAGAGGTAACCAAGAACCTGATGGTCACTCTAAGTGAGCTCCAGAGATCCTGTGTAGAAATGAGACAAAGTCCCAGAAGCAATCATGATTGTGATAACCATCACTGCAGCCTTCCACCGATCTGGGCCTTATGGCAGAGTGGCTAGACAGAAGCCTCTCCTCAGTGCAAAACACATGTAAGCCAGTTTGGAGTTTGCAGTGAACCATTCCTAGGATCAAGAAACATGAACCAGTATTAGGGTCCTTTCACACGGATGGTGTGCGATCCAATCAGCAGGGGATCTGCTCACAGAGCAGGGCAGATGATAGGTCCGTGTTCACTCAGTTTCTGCAGAGCAGACACGGACAGACCCCGCTCAGCTCTATGAGCTGCATGGAGTAAACAGACTCCTCTGTCCATTTACACCTGGTTGCCTCTGATTCGCTATGCTCAAACCGAAAACACAGTCCTCCATTTTTTTAGTGGGCCTGATTGGAGCTGCTGGTCCATAGGAATGCATAGACCATTCAATCAGGTCCGCCTTAAAAACTGACAGCTACACTCAGATTGGTCATAGAGCACTGAGCCCAGGTGCCCTTCACACACAGCACATAACTAAGCTAAGCCTGAGAGTCTACTGGTAGCGTTTCTCACAGCTACACATTGTGCAGATCGAGGCTGTCTGTAAAGGAATGCATTGGCTCTCAGCTCATTTATGTGCTGTGTGTGAAGAGGAGTTTGGCTCACTGATCTTCGACTAGGCTGAGCGTAGCCAAACTCCTCTTCATACACAGCACATAAATGAGCTGAGAGCCAATGTATTCCTTTACAGACAGCCTGAGCTGTGAACTGCACTGTGTGTAGGCTGCTGCAGCTACACTGCTGTTCCAACACATATCGGAAGGGCAGGTCTGAGGGGGGGCGCAACTGAAATCTGGGAGGCACAGCCCACCCCAGCACCCCCCTAGAGCTGGTCATGTTCAAACAGCCTCGACTGCATATATATAACTTGTTAACCACTTCAATACAGAACATTTATACCCCCTTCCTGCCCAGACCAATTTTCAGCTTTCAGCGCTCTCACACTTTGAATGACAATTACTCTCTCATGCTACACTGTGCCCAAACAACATTTTTATCATTTTTTTTCACACAAATAGAGCTTTCTTTTGGTGGTATTTAATAACCTTTGGGTTTTTAATTTTTTGCGACATAAGTGAAAAAATGCGAAAATTTTGAAAAAAACACTTTTTTTTAGTTTCTGTGAGAAAATTTTCCAAATAAGTAATTTTTGTTCATAAATGTGGGCCAAAACCTATACTGCTACCTATCTTTGGTAAAAATAACCCAAATAATTGTATATTATTTGGTCTGTGTGTAAGTTATAGAGTCTACAAGCTATGGTGCCAATCATTGAAAATTGATCACACCTGATGCACTGATGGCCTATCTCATTTCTTGAGGCCCTGAAATGTCAGGAATGTACAAATACCCCCCAAATTACCCCCTTTTGTAAAGTAGACATTCCAAGGTATTTAGTAAGAGGCATGGTGAGTTTTTTGAAGTTGTACTTTTTTCCCACAATTCTTGGGAAAATTAAGAAATTATTATTTTTTTTTACACAAAATTGTCAAAACAACAAATTATTTCTCACACACAGCATATGCATACTTCCAATTACACCCTAAAATACATTCTGCTACTCGCCCTGCGTATGGCGATACCACATGTGTGAGACTTTTTCACAGCCTGGCCACATAGAGAGGTCCAACATGCAGGGAGCACCGTCATGCATTCTAGGAGCAGAATTTTCACATCGAATTTCCTAACGACCTATTTTGAAGGCCCTGGAGCACCAGGACAATGGAATTACCCACAAAATGACCCCGTTTTGGAAAGCAAACACCCCAACGTATAATCTATGAGGCATTATGAGTCTTTTGAATGGTTCATTTTTTTCCACAAGTCTTCGAAAAACGTGGAAAGAAAATGAAAACGCTTTTATTTTTACACAAAGTGGTCAATTTATAAGATATTTCTAACACATAGCATGTACATAGCAAAAATTACCCCCCAAAATATATGGGTACTCGGTTACTCAGATGGGTTGGTGACAGGTACTCAGGTAATCTGAAGGGCAGGTGACAGGTACTCGGGTACTCAGGTGGGCTGGTGACAGGTCCTCAGGTACTCAAGTGGGCAGGTGACAGGTACTCGGGTACACAGATGGCCAGGTGACAGGTACTCTGGTATGCTGATGGTCTGGTGACAGGTACTCAGGTACGCTGATGGTCTGGTGACAGGTACTCGGGTACTCTAATGGCCAGTGGACAGGTACTCGGGTACTTTGCTGGGCTGGTGACAGGTACTCACATTCTCTGATGGGCAGGTGCCAGGTTACTCAGATGGGTTGGTGACAGGTACTCAGGTAATCTGAAGGGCGGTGACAGGTACTCGGGTACTCAAGTGGGCAGGTGACAGGTACTCGGGTACTCAGATGGGCTGGTGACAGGTACTCTGGTACGCTAATGGTCTGGTGACAGGTACTCGGGTACTCTGATGGTCAGGTGATAGGTACTTGGGTTCTCTGATGGGCAGGTGACAGGTACTTGGGTACTCTGATGGGCAGGTGACAAGTACTTGGGTACTCTGATGGGCTGGTGATAGGTACTCGGGTACTCTGATGGGTTGGTGATAAGTACTCGGGTACTCTGATGAGTTGGTGACAGGTGCTCGGGTACTCTGATGGGATGGTGACAGGTACTCGGGTACTCTGATGGGATGGTGACAGGTACTCCGATACTCAGATGGGATGGTGACAGGTACTCGGGTACTTAGATGGGATGGTGACAGGTACTCAGGTACTCAGATGGGCAGGTGACAGGTACTGGGGTACCTTGATGGGTAGGTGACAGGTACTCGGGTATTCTGATGGGCAGGTGACAGGTACTCGGGTACTTTGATGGATAGGTGACAGGTACTCTGATGGGCTGTGACAGGTACTTTGATGGGTGGTGACAGGTACTCTTCATTGGGGGGGCGGTGATCAGTGTGCTTGGTGTACTCAGTAGGCAGTAACGAGCTGTTACTGCAATCTCTCTCTCACACCCGATCGGTTTGTGACAGGGAGAACCGCAGTAACGAGCTGTTTACATCACATGACCGGCTGTGATTGACACAGCCGGTCACGTGGTAAAGAGAGAATTCTGTTAACTCTTTACACTGATCGGAGCTGGGCTTTGTCCGAGGGACAAGCCTCAGCACTGATCGCCGCGCTGTGCACCCCCGGGGGCGCGCACAAGCGGCGTGCACGTGGAGGTCGGTACACGGCTGGACACGGATTGGACACAGCCGGTCACGTGGTAAAGAGCCAATTTTATTGGCTCTTTACCCCGATCGAGGGGGGGCTGTGTCCCGAGGGACACGATAGATCCGCGATCGCCGCGCTGCGGGCCCCCAGGGGACGAGAAGGGGAGGACGTCGTCCCGGATCGACAAAGGGTTCCTGCCGGCATCATTTTACAATGACTCGGTAAGGCACTCCTTTACATTGGCCCCCTCATATTGGGAAGAATAGACTCCTTACAATACAGATCCCAATAGGCACTGTGCAGTAGGAGGAGTTAGCTGCTTCCCACCACTAATCAGGCTTTTGGAAAGAGACCGAAGGAGCCCCCCCTTCTACTGCGAGAGGTCACCGCAGCATCCCAGGGAATGGTGAGAGGGCTATTTGCCCATTGATGATACTGCTAGCAGGGACTGAGCCACTAAGAGCAGGGCACCAAGTCTACCCAATCCATATCGCATCTATACTGCACTCCCTACTGCACTTATTCCAAACCTAGACTGCACCTGTACCAAACCTATACCACATTATACCAAACCTTTACCACATCGGAACTACATCTACCTTGCACTTGTGCGAGGACCATACCCTACCTATACTGCATGCAGCTTAATTAGGACTGTCGTTAAGTGCACCAACACTCTTAAAGGGCCCCAATGATAGTTGACAGAAGAACATTTCAATGGACTGCTCCTCATATAATAAATATTTTGAAAGCTCCCTTTGTTCCCCTGCCCCTCCGCTACCATCCTCCTTTTCCTTTGAACAGTGTATACCTAGTCGGTCTCGGACTAGCAACGCTGCCATAAATGAGCTCTGGCAGTATAGTTCCAGCACTCAGTAAAATACACTTTACTACTTCTCACTGCTGCACTTGGGATGGCCTTGCTACTGGTTATGCTGATCTTGATGCCAAATATCTTATGTCTAGTGTGAAACAACATATTCATGAAGATTGCCCAAAATGATACGCCAAACAATATTGCTGCCTAGAAAAATCCTTATGCAGCCACAAAATGCTGGGCCTCATAGTCATTTATGTACAGTATGGCTATGCGTATGTCATTGTGCCAAAAATAAATTATAACCACATATAATAAATGATTGCAAAGAATTTTACTTCTAGCGTCTAGTAGAGGTTTGCCTTCCATCAGAAAGAGGATAGAGCCAGTCCTGTTACTGATAGCTGCATATGGAGTCAAGAGTCTGGGGTGCTTAGGGAGAAGTAAGAAGTTATGTAACTGCTTCATCCAGTTGGAGGTGACAGGAACCTAGAAAACAGAGAAGATCAGTTTTAGCTGATTAAAAAAAAATGGATTGTTATGATTAAAGTGAGGTTTGTTAATAAATTAAAGTGGAACTCAAGGTAAAATGCTAGATATAGAGACCCCTGCTAACCTGTTTTGGGTTTGTTTGTTTTTTTTGCATTTTTTGAATAGTTATGACAAAGGGCTTTCAACAGTACATTTACTAGAACAAAGAGAGCAAATAAGAAAAGTTTATTTTTAGTATGTGCATACACTTTAAAGCAGAACAAATCCTTTCTTAAAAAACTAATTTTAAAAATGGCCACGTGGATTTTTATGTCATAATGTACTAGTATGCACAGCATATTAGCTCATTATACTGTAGTAGACTTACCTGTCAAACGATCTCCTTCAGAGCTGCAGTGTCAGCACTCTTGTCTGTCACAGGAGCTGCCATCTTGTCCCGGTCTACCTTCTGGGTTTGGACACCTCAGCCACATGACTGACCCGGTTGCGATGACAGGAGTCACATCATCATGGCACTGAGTTCTGTCGTAAATGTTCACTGGAGGTATATAGCATTTTAATGTTTTTGTGGCCCCTTGCAGAGGTGGTCATAATTAAGGGAGAGCGTACAACCCTCATTAATCCCTCTGATGCAGTTCCCTATGTTTCTTCTTGGATCTCATTACAAGTGACATTAGCTAGAATGACTTTGGCCTTAGATGTCCAGTAAAAGTTTGCACAACATTGTCACTAAACTCACAGAACTATACACATATACAGCACTTCATTATATATATATTTATTTATTTTTTAAACTCAGTATTTTAGGAAGCCATCATCCCTGTTGCCACTGTACTCACTGCAAGCTGCTGTTAGTGCTACCATCCTCTATCACTCACCCCCAAAATAATTGCTTGTCTAAATTAAGGTGACCAGATTTTCAAAATGAAATTTGGGGACATTTTTTTTTTTATTGGCAATTAGTAAACTATTTTATAAGCATATTTTCCTCAAATGATATAAACAGTGTATGTGGCATGTGTTTATGGAATGATTGTATGATATATACGTTATTTCTCACATTTCATTCATGAGATTAAAAAAAAATCGTGGTAAAGGGCCAATCACAGTGGCCCTTTACCATGTGAACAGCCGTGTCACAGCTGATCAAATGTAAACAGACTTGCTGGTTATCGGCAGTACTTTGCTCACGTGCTGTCACAGTCTGTGATTAATGCAGGCCCATCAGTGCCACCTATCAGTGCCCATTAGTGCCACCTATCAGTGTCCATCAGTGCAGCCTATCAGTGCCCATCAGTATGACCTCATCAATGCCGCCTATCAGTGCTCATCAGTGCAGCCTATCAGTACCAATCAGTGCTGCTTCATGAGTGCCCATCGGTGCCACCTCACTAGTGCTGCTTCATGAGTGCCCATCAGTGCCATCTCATCAGTGCCACCTCATCATTGCCCATCAGTGCAGCCTATCAGTGCCTATACCACCTCACTAGTGCTGCCTCATGAGTGCCCATCAGTGCCACCTCATCAGTGCTGCCTCATGGGTGCCCATAAGTGCAGCCTCATTAGTGCTGCCTAATGAGTGTCCATCAGTGCTGCCTCATCAGTGCCCATCAGTGCAGCCTATCAGTGCCACCTTTTGAGTGCCCATCCGTGCCACATCATCAGTGCTGCCTCATGAGTGCTCATCAGTGCCACCTCATTACTGCTGCCTCACAAGTGCCTATCAGTGCCGCCTCATCAGTGCCCATCAGTGTAACCTATCAGTGCCCATGAGTCCCGCCTCACCAGTGCCCATCAGTGTTGCCTCATCAATGTTCATCAGTGCAGCCTATCATCAGTGCCATCTCATGAGTGCCCATCAGTGCAGCCTATCATCAGTGCCACCTATCAGTGCCATCTCACGAGTGCCCATCTGTCAAGGAGAAAAATGACTTTACAAAATTTTATAACAGAAACTCACCTCGCCCTTACACTCAATCTGTAGCTCCAGGCAATCCCGCCCTTCCAGACTACATTGTCAATAATTATTTGCAGTACAGGAGGGAGGGAGAAACACTATGCTCTGTTCCCTTCCCCGTGTACTGACGCTGCCAGGAGAGTGATGGGAGGAGAGGGGCGGGATGCTGGGAGAGGGCGGTCATGTCACTGTCCCCAGGATCGAAGCCGGTTCTTCTTAACAAATGCGGAGGAGGAGTGGTGGCTACAAGCAGCACACAGCCAGGCTGGAGTCTCTCCAGCTCCTACTCTCCAGCTACCTCATCAGTGCCCATCAGTGCAGCCTATCAGTGCCACCTCTCTACTGCTGCCTCATGAGTGCTCATCAGTGCCACCTCATGAGTGCCCATCAGTGCCACCTCATTAGTGCTACCTAATGAGTGCCCATCAGTGCAGCCTATCATCAGTGCTACCTATCAGTGCCCTCTCATGAGTGTCCATCAGTGCAGCCTATCATCAGTGCCATCTCGTGAGTGCCCATCAGGGCAGCCTATCATCAGTGTCACCTATCAGTGCCATCTCATGAGTGCCCATCTGTCAAGGAGAAAAATTGCTTTATAAAATTTTATAACAGAAACTCACCTCGCCATTACACTCAGTCTCTAGCTCCAGGCAATCCTGCCCCTCCTGACTACATTGCCCATAACACTTTGCAGTGCAGGAGTGAGGGGGAGGGAGGAACACTGTGCTCTGTTCCCTTCCCCGTGTACTGATGCTGCCAGGAGAGTGATGGGAGGAGAACGGGCAGGATGCTGGGAGAAGGTGGTCATGTCACTGTCCCCGGGATCGCAGCCGGTTCTTCTTAAAAAATGCAGAGGAGGAGTGGCGGCTACAAGCAGCACACAGCCAGGCTGGAGCCACTCCAGCTCCTCCTCTCCAGCTATTCTATCAGTGCGCCTCTCGCAGCCAACCCGGCCCCCGCTCACTGGGAAACTGGCCTCCCAGGATTGGCTCTGCAAAAGTGGGGAGAAAAGCAGGACAGGCGTGCTCCAGGGACAGTGTCCTCAATCCACGGACTGTCCCCGGTAAACGGGGACGTCTAGTCACCGTAGTCTAAATGGTGGCACGCCATCAAAAGTTCATCTAAGTGATTAGCTTGTGACTAAACAGCAAAAAATCTGTTAGGGATAAGTATGAATGGTATAACATGAACCACTTTATAAATAGTGAAGATTACAGGAAAATGGCGTCTGGCCACACACAGGATTAGCAGACTGTAAAGCTAAGATAGTAAAAGATAATGAGAATTGGCTACAGCTTGGTTCTCCACCCATAAAAGAACCCCTCTAATGCATTTCAGGAGAAATGGATTGGGTGGGGTCTTCTTTTACTATTTTAGCTTTACAGTCTGCTAATTCTATGTGCAGCCAGACACCATTTTCCTATAGTCTAAGCTAAGCCTGACCGGCCTTATATCTCAACCAGCACATGCACAGGGGTTGATTTACTAAAGGCAAATAGACTGTGCACCTTGCACAGTGCAGTTGCACTCTACAAGTGCAGTTGCTCCAGAGCTTAGTACATGAGCAGAAGCTCTGCTACTTCCATCATCCAATCATGTGCAAGCAAAAATGCTGTTTTTAATGTGAAAGTGGCTGCTCATGCTGAAGCAGGATTCTCAGATGAGGACAGTGAAATAGAACCAGAGCCAGAAGGGCTTGCCGGTCCTGACAGCAAAAAGTCAATCAACAAATTTGGGCCAGTTGAATTAATGACTCAAGTTGCCCAGGTCCAAACTCAGATGTATCAAGCATTGATGTGAGTAATGGAAACTCAAGCGAAGGTACAAGAGCAGGGATTTCAACCAGGAGGGTCAAAGCCTCCTCACAGTAAGGCCAAGAGATGTTTTAAATCAGGAGCAGTTGGGCAATTCCATGCTAAGTGTCCCAAAGCTGGGATCAGCCTACATTTGCTCACAGATGTTTTGGAAGCCTTGTAGAAGGTGCTTTCCCAAAAGCCGACGGGAAACTTCAGGGGACCTCAGGGAAGGAGCCAATTGAGCTTCCTGGGGGAAAACTGTGCTCCAATAATAAGAAGGAATCAAAGAAGAAAGGGAAACAAAAACCTCCTACCAATCCCTTGCCTGTCCACAAACATGGGTCCCCAGGGAAGGGAAGTCAGACACGTGAAATCAATGCTCACCCTTCTGAGCGAGCTGTTCAAAAGACTTCCCAGCCACTGAAGACGCTGATTAGGGCTCAGACATCAGCGAGAAATCTGCCAAGGAATTTGGTAGGGCCTTCCCCCGTAGTTTTGTTGCAAGTGGAAGGTATCTACATTCAAGCATTGTTGAATACTGGAGCTCAGGTGACCTTTCTGTATCAGGACCAAACATCTCAAGCATATCCCTCTGTGCAAGCTGGAGGAGTTAGAAATCTGGGGTATAGGTACCCAAAAGTGCCCTTACAACGGATATATCCCTATTAGAATACCTTTCAATCCTTAATTGGCTGGAAAGCCAGAAACATTCTACAACTTGGCAGTTGTCTATCCTCGACCCCTGGGGCAAGCCGAAATTCTTTGCTAATAGGGACCAACACCAACCTGGTGAGGAGATTACTCGCCCCATTGACCGTGGAAGGTGCTCCCATGAAGAAGATCCATCCTCAGTTGAGGCAGGCTTTCCAGCGTGTATTACAAGAAAGAAAGGCCACAACCGAAGGAGTGGGGAGCTTGTGGCTCTTGGATACGCGAGAAAGAGTATTGCAGCCTGGAGAAAGGATCTGCATGAAGGTGACTGTTAAACTATCCTTGGGTCAACCAGGTCCCTACGTGGTAGTAGAAGCTGACCCACTGGAAGAAGATGTTAGAATAGAGCTGGTCCCAGAAATCGTGCCTATTAGGCAATTTTGAGAAGTAGGGAAAAAATCCCTATCAGTGTCAGAAATGATACCGGTCACCCAATCAGTCTGAAACCTCAAATGGTGATTGGGAAAGTGAGTGCACCTACCCCATTAACCAGGGATGACTTGATCCAGAGGGAGAATGGGAGGGAGCCCACTGTCCAATGTCCCAATTTGCCTCCTAGATAGGAAGAGAGGGTCAAAGCTCAGCTAGCCCAATGGAAGTGGCGGTGGAGGAGGAGGAGGTAGCCAACACTGTTTTTTTTTTAATTTTTGTGCAAGAAATGCACCGCTGGCTGCAAATGTCGTTTTTAGAATTTTTTTTTTTTTAAACCAGCAATGTAGACTTTTTTTCTTTTTGTGCAAGAAATGCACCGTTGGCCGCAAATGTAGTTTTTGGAATTTTTTTTTTTTTTTTAAACCATAGATGTAGACATTTTTTTTATTTTTGTGCAAGAAATGCACCGTTGGCTGCAAAAGTAGTTTTTGGAATATTTTTTTTTTTTTTAACCAGTAATGTAGATGCACTTTTTAATTTTGTGCAAGAAACAATAATCTGTCCCTTAAAGCAACAGCTGGAACCTTTCTCTATAGAACTTGGAGATGATTTTAGAACAATAATCTGTCCCTTAAAGCAACAGCTGGAACCTTTCTCTATAGAACTTGGAGATGATTTTAGAACAATAATCTGTCCCTTAAAACAACAGCTGGAACCTTTCCCTATAGAACTTGGAGATGATTTTAGAACAATAATCTGTCCCTTAAAGCAGTAGACTCTACCTAGTCCAGTCAGATCATTCTGTGCAGCAGGATTAGGTCTGCAATCTGTCCCTCAAAGCAGCAGTACTAGTAATCTCTACCTAGTCAACAATCAGATCGTTCAGTAATGCAGGATGAGATGTTATATAATATCTGCAATCTGTACCTTACAGAGCCAGCAGCATCCTCTCCCTAAACTAGCCTGAGAGCATATGACATGCAGCACGGTGACTCCAGCCCCATATAGAGGCTGGGTCACACGATGGACTGGCCAATCGGCTGTGATGGCTTCTAAGGGCAAACCAGTGAAACACTTGTTGATTGGCTGCCCTTGGCAGCTATTCAACACGTGGAATAAAATACCAGAACCCCAAACCCAAACTTTTTTGAAAAGTCTGGGTTCGGGTCCGGGTCCCGGACACCCCAAAGTTCAATACGAACCTGAACTTTACAGTTTGGGTTTGCTTAACTCTAGTCCTTACGCATCTACCATTGTGGTAGTGCACAAGAAAAATGGGTCCCTTTGGATGTGCATCGATTACAGAACTCTGAATCTGAGAACTATTCCTGACCAATACACCACTCCTCGCATAGAAGATGACTTGCAAAGCTTATCGGGAGCCTGGTGGTTCAGTGTTCTGGATCTGAAGAGTGGGAACTACCAGATACCTATGCATCCCGATGACCAGGGGTGTCTCTAGGGGGAGACCAGAGGGGGCCATGACCCCCCCATGTGCCTCCCCAATTAAACTGACCAGTCTGGAATTATGCAGGGTACAAGATGGACTGAGCCGCTTTACTAGCTCTGTCTCTGCCTCCAGACTCATCTCTACTCCTCGTCACTGGTTGCTAGAACCGCCTGGCGTCTAGCAACCAGTGACGTCATGGCCGCGGTGCCCACAACTCCCTCACCACCCAGTTTTGAAAGCGAAGGAGGATTTAACTTCCTCCTCCTCCGCGCCTAGAGCTCTTGGGCCCAAAGATCTGCAGCAGCTGCTCTGTTGAGCCGCCGCCCCCTTGTGATGGATGGTCCGGTCCTGCCGGTGACCGTGACTCGGTCTCACTGACTCTCCTGGAGACTCCTTAGCCCCGCTGGTCCAGTCTGGTGGCAGTGGCAGCGGGTTCGGCTAAGTCCAGCACCACCGCCTACAGCAGCGAGCCGTGTCTGCAAGCAGAGTGCCCAGCCAGTAAGCAGAGCAGCATGAGGCGAGGCTGGGTAGAACAAACCAACAGCCCGGGAAGGAGACGGGAGAGAAGACCTCACCCCCATGGCGCCAGCAGCATCCTCGGAGCCTTCACTCGGACTCCTTCTCCAGTGTCCGCTCCCAGCTCTCACTCACTGATGGTCCTCGACCTCAACACCAGAAGAAACTAGGCAGGCCTGGCTGACTGACTGAGGGCCCAGAAGAAGACGGATGGGCGGTAGATGTATTACACACACCTACCCACAGACAGGGGCTGGGACAGGGGAGCACAGCAGGGGGTCTCTCCCACCCCCTTTTCTTATCTACCCCCCTCTCTCACCCACCCCCTCTCTAACCCCCCTCTCTCTCACCCACCCCCCTCTCTAACGACATCCGCCACCACGACCTGAATCGGCTTGGGCG
>BLSH010211493.1:907204-928839 GCA_018402905.1 Glandirana rugosa | reverse complement strand
CCACTCATCCACCCCCACCACCACCACTGATCCCAGCCTCCTAATTAAGGACTACAGGTCCTAATATGAAGCCCTGAGATCTAAGGGGTTACACCCTTAGATCTCAGGGCTTCATGCTGGGACTTGTAGTCCTTCAATTTCGGAATCAGGAGGTCAGTGTAATGTTCAGTGTAGGAATCAGGTAGGTCAGTGAAGGAATCGGGTAGATCAGTGTAGTGGTCAGTCTAAGAATCAAGCAGGTCAGTGTCGTGGTATATGTATGTATGTGTGTGTATATGTATGTGTGTGTATATATATAATATATATATATAAATATATAAATATAAAATAAATGTAGAGACACTTCCTCCAATGCAATGATTTCTTTACTTAGAAAGCTGTGATGAAGAACAGGGATTGTTCGAAACTGTACAGTTGCTGGATTGTTCATTTTGTACATGAAAACATCTTTCTAAGTAAAGAAATCATTGCATTGGAGGACGTGTCTCTACATTTATTTTATTTGAATTTGGTGGAGTTTTGGGAGCCCACTGTGACACCATTCCAGGAAGTTAATTGAAAGTTACCAGCGGGGTGACTCACCGAATTGAATTTATAGACATATATATATATATAACATTTTAGAGTTGGCCCCCCTAATTTCGTCCCTGTCCCCCCATGTGCCCCCCTAAATATGAAAGCTGAAGACGCCACTGCCGATGACTGAGAGAAGGCAGCCTTTATCAGTCCAATAGGATTCTTTGAATTTGACCGCATGCCACAGGGGTTAACGGGGGCCGTAGTTACCTTTCAGAGGCTGATGGAGAACACAGAGAGCAACAAGAATTTGAGGTACTTGTGTACTTGGATAACATCATTGTGTTTGGCAAGATGTTAGAGGAGCATGAAGCTCGACTTGAAAAAGTTTTCCAGAGATCTCTGAACGGCTAAAGTTGTCATTGGAGAAGGAAGTCAAGACAGAACCAAGTATACACCTGGAGATGCCAGCTGCTGTAGAAACTCCTGTTCCTCCCAGTCATGAGGTAAAAAGTAAGGTTGCTCCTGGGAACCTGGAGGAGCCAGAGCCCAAACCGGAACCTGGATGTAGATTCTTGGGAACAGACAGAGGGCCTGAACCGTTGGAAAGTATCTGTTCAAGACTGAGACAGAAGATTTGTCCTCCTAAAAGATTGACGTACGATGCCCTTGGGGAAAGCTCTGATGAACTTATCACTACTGCTTAATGTTCTAATCAAGCACCTGCCTCCTCTACCGAACTTTTGGTAGAGGATGACCCTGATCTGCTTCCTGACACTACTGGGTGGGCCACTAATCTATTACTGGCCTGTCATCAAAAAGATATAACTTTGTCTGATGGTGTATGTAGTTTATTGTTTGAAAACCCTTCTATAAGTCAATTGTTTGCTGGTGCAGCTTCTGGTTTGTAAAATAACTGGTTACCTTTCAATGTAATACTTTAAAGTAATTCCATAGGTTATGTCCTGTCTCTGGGGACCAAAGACTTCAAGGGGGGTAGGATGTAGCCGACAGTGGACTATGGTTACCTGGTTCTGCAGACCCCCTCGTCATTCTCCAACTGTGTTTATATCTCTCTAGTGCTGGGCTACAGTGTCTGACATCATATCTTTGAGCCAAGCAGTGAGGATTGTGGGACTAGTAGTCTTTTAAGCAGACATTCTGATGTTGTGGAACTATCCCTGAACTACACACCCCAGAGGGCTCTCTGCAACACCAAAAAACCTCTGGGATAAACCATAAAAGGGCCCGCACTCGCTTCTTCCTGGGCCTCATCGAGTGAACACCTCTCTGCTGTTGTGCAAGAGGGTTGCAGCCTACCATGCGGCGATTGAATGACTCCAGCCCGGGCCCCAGACGGCCCTACTCTGCTTGCTGTCCACAAGACACTAGCGCAGCACCATCCCATCAGACGGATTAGACGGCAGCCCGTGTACCGCCGGAGGACATCTCATCTGGAATCGCTGTCTGGGAGGTCTCTATCAGGTTCTTCAGTTGGTGAGAGGGCAGCAGCCCGCCAGTTACAGCCCTTGCTTTGTTATCTTGCCTGGACACTGTGTACAGACATGATGCCCATGGGATCACTTTACTACATTGCATAAGGCACTGTAGATAGACATCTTTACCCTGAAGTACTTAAGGAATACCGCTAGCCAGTAAGAGAATATTTTATCTAACGTGTTGGAGTGTCAAAAATGTCTGAACCTAGAGTGTCAGGTGGGCTGGAGGGCTCACAAGGTCAGGGTTTGGCAGATAAACAAGCAACTCTAAGCAGCCCCCCAAGGGAGCAGTGCTACACGTTTTTTGGTGCTTTTTGCAGAAATGCACTATAGTCCATTTAACATGGTTTCCTATGGGACACATTCACATCTATGCTTTTTTTCAGCCACTGCATTTTTGGAAAGCGTCAGGGATTATTTAAATGCAAAACTGTGGTTTTTTTTTTTTTGCTTTTTTGATTCCATAAACTTCAATGGAGAAGCTGCAGTAAAGAATGTAGTGTGTTTTTGCTGTGATTTTACAGCGATTTGTGTTTTTTAATCTGCCCAATAACAAATTGGCCAAAAAAAGAGGCATAAAAAATGCAACTCCTGGCAAAATCGTAGTAAAATCGCATGTGCAAAAATGCAAAATGCCCAACAAAATGCACTGTAGAACGCACCAATTGCAAACTGCATAGATGTGATCAAAGTCTTAAGGCCTCTTGGTTCATAGGCTGGCTGAACCGGTTTAGCGTATTATCCAGTATATTTTCTCCGCCCAGGCAGCCCAGGTACAGCACACAGCTTGTGATTGACATGAATGGCTGTGCACTGCTGCAATTGTGTATATGACAGAGCTATCATTAAACATGGTTGCAACATTTGGGCATGTGCAAAAAAACTGAAAAATGTATATTTTTTGCATACACCTGTATGCTGTAAGCAAGACCCCAAACAATAAATATGAAGAGTTTGCAGTACTATCCAGAGGCTTGTAAACTTCCTAATTTTAACAGAGGGGTCTGGGTACAAAGCAGTAGTATGGCCTTACCAAGGTTATACAAGTGCTCAAAAACAAAACAAACAGTAGTGCGGTTTAAAAAAATGCATCGCTCTTCACCTGCTCCAGTATGCTGAAGCAAGCACAGTATGATTAAAAATAATTTTGTAAAAAAAAAAAAAATAAAAGGCCAGGTCATGTGACTGAGAGAACTCACCACAGGATCCCCACCATGGGCTGCATTTCATGAATGGCCTCGTAAAATGCAGCCTGCAAAGTTGAGTAATACTGAGGATAGCGGAAAGCCATATCTGCTTTCTGTTATAATTGGAACCCAAGCTGAACAGCATTAGCCGTTCACTTGTTGCCTGAGTTGCTCTGGTGGGTGGAACACAGGCAAACATAACAGGAAAGCCTAATAAACCACAACAATATGGAGGCAATGAATTATTTACAGCCGATCACAACCGTAAAAATAGTGGCAACCAAACTCTCCAGACAGGAACCTGCAGTACCTACTGTTATCTGTTCTTAGTCTGTGAAAACAAAAATACACTAACCACAAGTTAATCGAAGAGTCTCAAATTTTAATTACAAATGCTCCCTCCCCCTCAGCCTGCCACACTCCCGTTGGGCTTGAGAATATCTAGAAATGATAGTCTCCATTACCCTAGAATCTGTCAGCAGGTTCCCTTGTTAATAGCAGTGCTTAATATTCATGAGTAAATATTTTAAAGAAATAATGACGGCAAACAGCCAAATGGCTGCTGAGACGAGCAAGGGGGGGAAAGAACTTCCTTTTTGAGCTATCGCACTTGAGACAGGAGAGAATATGAACAGAAATTTATCATGATTAGGGAAATGCAGTGGGGAGATGTAGTTATGGAGGAGGAGGGTAAAAAAGATGAATTTGAGCAATAATTTTAAATAAAGGAAGCCAAATGGAATTGTTTCTCCTTCTCCGATTCTACTTGCTGAATTTTCTCCTTCGAACAATTTATGATGCCAATTATGAGGTAAACCGTATGCTGGAAGTTCTGCAAAACTTTGGCCTGCGCAGAAGCTGTTCTCTGCAACTGCTGTGCATTTGACTTCCCAGAGAAGGCTGAGACAGCGTCTGAAACATCACCTTCACTAAAGGTTAGCAAGTGAAGGAGATTTAGGCCTTGTGCACAGTGGGCTTAAAATCAGGCACTTGGTGTTATTTTCTGCCTGTAAAAGTACATCTATGTTAGCCTATGTGTTCATGTACACATAGGCATTTACAGACATAACAAAAAGAGGCTGGAAAAAAAAGATCAAAAGTGTGTAGGCAGGTTGAACTGTGTTTGGCTCTAGTAAGTTAGTGGCTGGCCCAGGCGATGGAAGGGGTTAACTTGTGGAAGTTCAGTTCCCGGGCTTTTTGGTCCTAGCCTGTCCACCTGTGCTATAAAAAGGGGAAAGGCTAAGGTTCTGGAGTTGGCTCTTCCTAGCTGAGCAGGTTGGTTCTGTTCTGTACATGGGATTGCTGCCGAAGATATCAGGACTTCTGGAGACATCCAAGCCACGAACAATGCCATAATGGACTCTCACCTCACAGAGGTATGCCTGGGCATCCACGCCACAATAGTTAGGGTTAAGAGAAGGACATTTTTCATATTAAAGTGTATGCTGTAACCTGACCAGTAAACGTTACTGTAGCAACCTCCTAGGTAGGTGCTAGAAGAGAGTATAGTTTTTGGTCTTTAAGTTTTACCTGACCATCTTCCTGGTAAGTATAGAGTGCTCTCGGCCTACCAGGGAGCAAGATCTATTGGTTAGGTCCGCTCATTGTGCTCAGGTGCAGCTCAGCTTGTCTGAATGTCCCACACTGGTCCAATAGGGAGGCATAATGGACAGTGGGAGGGGGCCTGGCAAGTGAGTGCACAGGCATTGTTACAGCCCTGACTATTGGCAGAGGAAAAGTGCTGCATTGCATGCTAGGATACTGTATAAATGCCAGGGGCACATGTGCTCAGGAGTTGAGTTGGAGAGCAGGGTACTGGATGGAGGGGGTGGCTACCCCTCCTCCGTGGAGGCTGTTGTGTGGCCTTGGGTGGTTGCTCCAAGGGCCTGAAGTCAGAGAGAGGAACACAACCCAGAGGTCCTGCAGAGCTGACTGAAAAGGGGACACCAGGAAGGATCTGCCTACAGTGAGTAGAGATCTGTGTCTTTGAGTCTGTCCTATGAGGGCCACCCCTTCAGCTAGAAGTGTCAGTGGATGGGTGTCAGCCAAGGGGATGCTTGAGAGTATCCTGAAGATAAAGTAGTTGCATCAAGTCTGCTGCTAGTGCAAGAGCAAGAAGACTTAATTCTTCCATACATGTGGCAGTATAGTTAAAGCAGTGTGTCTGCTTCCACAAATCTTCTGGTGAGGCCAAGTGAGAGTTGTCCTTATCCATTGTGAATAGTTCAAGTTGGAGTATCGCACTAATCCCTTCTCCAATCCAAGTTCCACAATAAATATACAAAACACAAATACCCTGGACTGGTCATTGAGTAACGAGCAAACGGGAGGAGGGGTGAGATATGTGAAAACCCCTAGCAACTGGCTGCAGGAAATCAGAGAGAGGCCTAAAATTCAACACTCACAGCCTTACGGGGACAGTGCTACATTACCTTAAACATTATGAGCCTGGTCTTAAGTTATTCAAAGTGGCGCATGTTCTAGGTCTGTAAAGTAAGTACAAGGGGGTATGAAGTAACATCATTACAAAGGGTTAACTCAGAAAAGACAAGAAGAGGAGTATAATGCTATGGGTTACCAAGTGAAGGAACATGCTACAAACAACCAGTTGTTATGCGTGGTACCTGGTAGCGAGGGGGTTGATGTCTGTCTCCCGCCTTAGTGGCCAGTTTCCAGCAACAACTGGATCCCAACCCACATTACGGAGATCCATGACCTGGTCACGGGGTACGGGAAGGAAGGAGTTAAGTGGGTGCACGCATGAGGTCCACACTATGTGCAGAGCAGGGCCCCATTCTGTTACTGAGAGTGAGGTAACAGAGGTACACTGGACTGGTGGAGTGGACGCAGGCTCTCCTAATGTAACATACAAGTTACAGTGCGTAGTGACATGGGACAAGTCACTTTTCAGAGGAACTCTGTATATATTTACTGCACACAATGAAGGCTTATCTCTAAGTCAGGGACCTGCCTTAAAGTATAATTAAAGGCATACCTTTTTTAAGTTTTGGATAGAGTTGAGAAGGACTAGAGCTCCTGTCAGTTTTTATTGCTGTCTGTGCCCCCATTAGGGAGGTTCATCAATAGAGAGGAATTCTTCCAATGGGGGCACTAGTTCTGGACCTTGGGGTCCCCACGGAATTCCCTTAATTTGCAGGGAGTTCCTCTCACTTCCTGTTTGGCTATGGGACAGAAAGTGCAGGGAAATCTCCCAATAGGACACAGATGACGAAAAAAATCTGACATGGGTTGAAAATGAAAAAAAAAGTTTTGCCTATAGTTTTACTTTAAAGCAGTTGTCTACCCAATTTGTTTACTAATCTTCTGCTTCGTTATGGTGCATGTGCCGTGTAAGTCCCGGCGCATACACCGTGTATGTCCCGGCAAAAGGCCGGACCTTGCAGGAAAGACAGGTCCTGCGTGCATGCGTGGAAGTGACATTTTGCGGCTCCGGCCAGTCACAGCACCAATGCCGCGTACCCGGAAGCAAGATCTGAGGGAAGATGTCCGCTCCCTCAGAGGGGACCGAGCAGCCCGGTCGGATCTTCATTTCAAGGTGAGTATTTCATAACGAGCTAGTATGCATTATGCTATTGTCTTGCAGGTTTTTATTTTTTTTTCTTCACATGACCGCAGTCTCCGCCTGGTTCCAGGCATTGGTGAGCACGCACCACACGAAAGGTACACCCGCTTGTAGGGCAAGTAGGCCCCACCCAAAAGCACATTCAGGAGAAGAGCTGAAGAACAGAAATATCGCTGAACGTGCCTAAATATGGGTAAATCCGCATGAGTGCGCCTATACACCAGATGAGTTTAGGCACATTAATGTATTCCAGTGGCTGGAATAAATTAATATGCTGGCCAATGGATTCCATTAATGTTCAAATGCTTGGGGGGGTCTAAACGTGTGTAATACACAGCTTCATGTGCGTTTTTTAAGCAGCTTTTCTTCTGCTAAGAGTTGTAGGCTAAAATATTTAAAAATTGGGGCTGAGGGTATATTCCTAATTATTGATGTATTTTGTATAATTTATTATTTAAACTGCATAGAATGAAGGTGCTGTCATAAATGAGGCTTTGGGTCCTGCTACAGGCCCCAAAGTATAGTTTACCTTTTTCATCAGCATGGTAACTTTTGTTATTCGGTCTTGAGTGCAATACCACTGATCACTCAGCTGCTTAGTGATGTAAAAATGTTTTCCCAGCTGGTAGTAGAAGAAAAGCTTTGAAGGTGGAGCCAGCATTCCCAGCTCAGATCCATCTCTCTGAAAATCAATAAATCAGGTTAGTAGTCATGTATGGCATGAGAAGATCACAGCGACTTCAAAATGTTTACATTATAAGTGTCAATTACAAAATACACTGTAATTAAGCACAACCCATAAGGCCCCTTTCACACAATCAGACCGATCGTATCGGCCTGTCCGTTTTTCAGATGGATCCGATTGGGCCACCCATTGAATTCTATGGCATCTGATCCGACAAGATCCGCTGAAAACAGACGTATGGCGGTACATTCGCTATCCATCCAGCAGGTCAGATCGGATGAAAGCGTACAGGCTGTCCATTTTCATCCGATCTCCCCATAAAGGAGTGCAGGGCTCTGACAGGTCCGTCTCAGCACAGTGAGTGGAGACTAACCTGTCATCCTCCTGCTCAGCGGGGATCAACAGAGCGATCCCTGCTAAGCAAGCAGAGTCCGTCAAAACAGATCCGCTCCGTGCTAAAGGGGCCTATTGCACGTGAACTTAAACTTAAGGGACTAATGCTTGTTTAGCTTGGGCTGTGGGGGGGGGATATTAGCTGAGTATTGATATAACGCTGGAAGCTTCTTGTATGCAGTAGACACTTTTACTGTCATGGAGGAATATCAAATCATGTCTTACAGGAACTGAACAACAAACAAGTGTACACTTAGATAAAGGCAATACATCCTGTTATTACTTTGTACCATAGAATACGCACTATCATACTGCAGTGCAACCTGCTGGATAGAAGGGTACACTGCATATACAGTATCTCACAAATGTGAGTACACCCCTCACATTTTTGTAAATATTTTATTATATCTTTTCATGTGACAACACTGAAGAAATTACACTTTGCTACAATGTAAAGTAGTGAGTGTACCGCTCGTATAACATGTCTGTCCCCTCAAAATAACTCAACACACAGCCATTAATGTCTAAACCGCTGGCAACAAAAGTGAGTACACCCCTAAGTGAAAATGTCCAAATTAGGCCCAATTAGCCCTTTCCCCTCCCCGGCGTCATGTGACTCGTTAGTATTACAACGTCTCAGGTGTTAATGGTGAACAGGTGTGTTAAATTTGGTGTTATCGCTCTCAATCTCTCATACTGTTCACTGGAAGTTCAACATGGCACCTCATGGCAAAGAACTCTCTGAGGATCTGAAAAAAAGAGTTGTTGCTCTACATAAAGATGGCCTATGCTATAAGAAGATTGCCAAGACCCTGAAACTGAGCTGCAGCTTAGTGGCCAAGACCATACAGTGGTTTAACAGGACTGGTTGCACTCACCGGTTCCACTCAGAACAGGCCTCACCATGGTCGACCAAAGAAGTTGAGTGCACGTGCTCAGTGTCATTTCTAGAGGTTGTCTTTGGGAAATAGATGTATGAGTGCTGCCAGCATTGCTGCAGAGGTTGAAGGGGTGGGGGGGGCAGCCTGTCAGTGCTCAGACCATACGCTGCACACATCAAATTGGTCTGCATGGCTGTCGTCCCAGAAGGAAGCCTCTTTTTTGATGCACAAATAAGCCCGCAAACAGTTTGCTGAATACAAGCAGCCTAAGGACATGGATTACTGGAACCATGCCCTGTGGTCTGATGAGACCAAGATAAACTTATTTGGTTCAGATGGTGTCAAAAGTGTGTGGCGGCAACCAGGTGAGGAGAACAAAGATAAGTGTGTCTTGCCTACAGTCAAACATGGTGGTGGGAGTGTTATGGTCTGGGGCTGCATGAGTGCTGTCGTCACTGGGGAGCTACAGTTTATTGAGGGAACCATGAATGCCAACATGTACTGTGACATACTGAAGGAGAGCATGATCCCCACCCTTCAGAGACTGGACTGCAAGGCAGTATTCAAACATGATAATGACCCAAAACAGACCTCCAAGATGACCACTGCCTTGCTAAAGAAGCTGAGGGTAAAGGTGATGGACTGGCCAAGCATGTCTCTAGACCTAAACCCTATTAAGCATCTGTGGGGCATCCTCAAACAGAAGGGGGAGGAGCGCAAAGTCTACAACATCCACCAGCTCTGTGATGTCATCATGGAGGAGTGGAAGAGGACTCCAGTGCCAGCCTGTAAAGCTCTGGTGAACTCCATGCCCAAGAGGGTTAACACAGTGCTGGAAAGTAATGGTGGCCACACAAAATATTGACACTTTGGGCTCAATTTGGACATTTTCACTTAGGGGTGTACTCACTTTTGTTGCCAGAGGTTTAGACATTAATGGTTGAGTGTAGAGTTATGTTGAGGGGACAGCAATTTTACACTGTTATACAATCTGTATACTCACTACTTTACATTGTAGCAAAGTGTAATTTCTTCAGTGTTGTCACATGAAAAGATATAATAAAATAGTTACAAAAATGTGAGGGATGTACTCACTTTTGTGAGATACTGTATATAGTTGTTTATATAACTTGCTGTTGCTTTTCCAACACCCCTTATCAACAGCATGTGCTTTGTCAAATTATATTCAGCTTCTTCTGGAAATAACTATGATGCTCCTTGAACAAAGGCTTGGTGAGTGCATCGGCAGTCATCTCCTCTGAAGGGCAGTATTGAATGTCAATACCACCTTGTTCTTGATTGTCTCTCAGTAGGTGATACTTGACGTTGATGTGTTTGGTCCTAGGATTGACACTTTCTGATTGCGTAAGCTTTATATGTCCCTGGTTGTCTTCAAAAATGGGAATTGGTTTTGACATGTCTATCCCAATGTCCACAAAAAGTTGACGAGTTCATATCGCTTCTTGACATGCGTGTGCTGCTGCAATGTACTCTGCTTCAGTTGAAGATAGAGCAACAGTTGTTTGCTTTCGACTAGACCAAATTATGGTTCCTTCCCCATACTGGAAGTTGAATCCACTTGTGGATTTGCGGCCTGTACAGTCCCCGGCCCAATCAGCATCCACATATCTGACCAGGTTTGGATCAAAATGTTGCTGGTAAACGTAACTTCATCTGAATTGTTCCTTTGAGGTATTGCATCACTCTTTTTACTGTGTTCCAATCACGCTGACAGGGGGCTGAAACTTTCCTGCATAGTATGCCCACTGATGTCTGGTCTTGTCACAGTGACAATATATAGCAGCTTACCGATTGCTCTGTGATTCATATTATTGTTGGCTAGCAAGTTTTCTGCTTCATTGCTCTTTAGATAGCCTGGTTCCATAGGAGATTTTCTGAGATTGGTTGAGAAGATAACTTCCATCTTCTTCCCTCTCTATTTGGATTCCCAGAGAGTAGCTAATGTTCTCCAGCTCTTTGATTTCAAAATTTTCTTTCAGCTTGTGAACTATCCGTTTGTCATCCCCTTCTTGTTCAAAACAAGTGTTATCAACATAGATAAGGGTGTATATCCATCTGTCTCCTTGATTCTTGAAGTAGAGAAAGGGGTCTGCTTTTCTTCTTGAGAATCCCTCTCTAGTAAGTACTTCATTGACTTTCTCATTGCACATTCTTGCAGATTGTTTAAGACCGTAGATGCTCTTCTTAAAGCGGTTGTCTACCCATCAATTTGATAGTGTCAAAGAAGAGTTAATATTCCCGGCATGCCAGAAATGCTAGCTGTCTCCTTGATTGTGCTCTCGACCAAACTAGCAAACCATCCTATGGGTGGTTTCATAATGGATCACATGTGCAGCATCATGGCAGTTGCAGATTAAACAGATGCTAAGATGTCAGCTTCCTTAGCTGAAAACGATAGGAGTGTATACAACCACTTGAAGTTTACACACAAGGTTGTCTCCTTGCTCAAACCCTGGTGGTTGCTCCATGTAGAGGTCTTCCTTAATGTCTCCATATAGGAAAGCAGTTTTAACCTCTAGGTGTTTCATTTGCATGCTCTTCCCGGCTGCAATGCTAAGAGGCTTTCTGATGGTGGAGTGTTTTACGACGGGAGCAAATGTTTCATCGTAATCTTCACCAAATTTCTGGGAGTAACCCTTGACAACTAGTCTGGCTTTGTATGTGTGGATATTTCCTTCAGCATCTGACTTTACTTTGAAAGTCCACTTATTTCCTATAGTTTTGTGGTAGTGAGCTCTGTGAGTGTCCATGTTTTATTTTCTTGTAGTGACTAATTCTTCTTCTGCTGCTTTTCCCCATTTATTGGCTTCACGTTTTGGCAGTTTTTCTGTGTCTTCCCAGGATGTTGGTTCAAGTACGCTGTGTGTGACAGCTTGCAGGGTGGTATCCCCTTTGTAGTCTGAGTGGATCTTCTGACTTCACGTAATTCAGCAGGATATGGTGGGGAATTTGATTTAGGCATTGTGAGTTCCAGCTCTTGTTCTGATTCCTGCACAATTTCATTTTTATCAACTTTTTCTTCTGGTTTGCTTGGCATATTTGCTGCACAGCTTTCAGGGATCAGTGTTTCTGGTGACGGGCTCTCATCAAAATAAACACTAGGGCTTATTGTCACTTTTTCAGTTTCTGGGTGTAAGGAAAAAAATTGTGCCACGCTAATAACTGTGCATAAACAGCGTGACAATATTCAAATATTGTGACAACATTCAAATATAACAAGTTGAATATTATAAAATCACCCCAGATGATGTCTTTGTAAGATGAAATGCGTTGGTTCTGCTGTCCTGTCTATGCCTTACATAGGATTCATCCCTCACTAAAAATGAGTGATAAGCGATTTTTTGTCTGCTGAAATGTGTGTTTTTTTTTCCCTTTTATTAACCACTTCACCCTCGGAAGGATTTCCCATGTTAGGACCAGAGCAATTTTTGCGATTTGGCACTGCATCACTTTAACTGACAATTGCGCGGGTGCAACGTTGTACCCAAACTAAATTTGCGTCCCTTTTTTTTCTAAAATAGAGCTTTCTTTTGGTGGTTTTTATTTTTTGTGCTATAAACAAAAAAAGAGCGTCAATTTTGCAAAAAAAAAAACATTTCTTACTTTTTGCTAAAATACAAATCCAAAAAAATATATAAGAAAACTAATTTATTTATCGGTTTTGGCCAATTTATATTCTTCCTCATATTTTTGGTAAAAAAAAATAGCAATCGGCATTTATTGATTGGTTTGGACAAAAATTGCCGCGTTTACAAACCACTTAATTTCCGACGTTTTTTACAATTTTCTTTTTTTTTACAGGTAATGGCGGCGATCTGCGATTTTTATTCGGACTTTGATACTGGGGTGATCATGTTGGACATTTTTGACACTTTTTTGGGACCAATGACATTTATACAGCGATCAAAAATGTAAATTTCCACTGATTACTGTATAAATGTCATTGGCAGTGAAGGAGTTAACCTGCAGGGGGAGATCCAGGGGTTAACTGTGTTCCCTAGGCGTGTTCTAACTGTGAGGGGGCTGGGCCACCATGGGCATAAGAGATCTAACTGATCCCAGTGACAGAGATCAGTAGATCTTTAAATGCCCACTGACAGAGCGGGGAACCGCCATGTTTACATCGGCGGTTCCCCGTTCCTTCTCTCTGCCAGGTCATCATGGCTCACCGGCGGACATCGGGTCCGCCTGAGCCGCGGGCACACTCCTGCAGAGTGTGGCGGGCACAAGAGCGTGCCGCTGTCGGCATGCTCCCACCCGCTAGCTGCGCAAGCACGAGCGGCTGTTTATAGACGGCGATTCGCGAGACGCTGCCACAGTGCAGCAGTATATATACGCTACGTGCTCAGGAACCAGTTATATACAGTATCTCACAAAAGTGAGTACACCCCTCACATTTTTGGAAATATTTTATTCTATCTTTTCATGTGACAACACTGAAGAAATGACACTTTGCTACAATGTAAAGTAGTGAGTGTACAGCTTGTATAACAGTGTAAATTTGCTGTCCCCTCAAAATAACTCAACACACAGTCATTAATGTCTCCCTACGTGAAAATGTCCAAATTGGGCCCAATTAGCCATTTTCCCTCCCCGGTGTCATGTGACTCGTTAGTGTTACAAGGTCTCAGATGGGAATGGGGAGCAGGTGTGTTACATTTGGTGTTATCACTTTCACTCTATCATACTGGTCACTGGAAGTTCAACATGGCACCTCATGACAAAGAACTCTCTGAGGATCTGAAAGAAAAGAATTGTTGCTCTACATAAAGATGGCCTAGGCTATAAAAAAAGTTGCCAAGACCCTGAAACTGAGCTGCAGCACGGTGGACAAGACCATACAGCGGTTTAACAGGCCAGGTTCCACTCAGAACAGGCCTTGCCATGGTCGACCAAAGGGGGTTGAGTGCACGTGCTGAGCGTCATATTCAGAGGTTTTCTTTGGGAAATAGATGTATGAGTGCAGCCAGCATTGCTGCAGAGGTTGGAGGGGTGGTAGGTCAGCCTGTCAGTGCTCAGACCATACGTCACACACCGCAACAAATTAGTCTGCATGGCTGTCGTCCCAGAAGGAAGCCTCTTCTAAAAATGATGCACAAGAAAGCCCGCAAACAGTTTGCTGAAGACAGGCAGACTAATGACATTACTGGAATCATGTTCTGTGGTCTGATGAGACCAAGATAAACTTATTTGGTTCAGATGGTGTTAAGCGTGTGTGGCGGCAACCAGGAGATGAGTACAAAGACAAGTGTGTCTTGCCTACAGTCAAGCATGGTGGTGGGAGTGTCATGGTCTGGGGCTGCATGAGTGCTGCCACATGTACTGTGACATACTGAAGCAGAGCATGATCCCCTCACTTCAGAGAGTGGGCCGTAAGGCAGTATTCCAACATGAAAACTACCCCAAGCATACCTCCAAGATGACCACTGCCTTGCTAAAGAAGCTGAGGTTAAAGGTCAAGCATGTCTCCAGACCTAAACCCTATTAAGCCCCTGTGGGGCATCCTCAAACATAAGGTGGAGGAACACATGGTCTCTAACATCCACCAGCTCTGTGTTATGTCGTCATGGAGGAGTGGAAGAGGACTCTAGTAGCAACCTGTGAAGCTCTGGTGAACTCCATGCCCAAGAGGGTTAAGACAGTGCTGGAAAAATATTGATGGCCACACAAAATATTGACACTTTGGGCCCAATTTGGACATTTTCACTTAGGGGTGTACTCACTTTTGCTGTTAGCGGTTTAGACATTAATGGCTGTGTGTTTAGTTATTTTGAGGGGACAGCAAATTTACACTGTTATACAAGCTGTACACTCACTACTTTACATTGTAGCAAAGTGTCATTTCTTCAGTGTTGTCACATGAAAAGATATAATGAAATATTTACAAAAATGTGAGGGGTGTGCTCACTTTTGTGAGATACTGTACGTTTTATCTACGGTATCACACTATGTTGAGTCTTCTGTTTCTTCTCCATGGATTTCTGTGATAACAGAGGGATTGTGAGCGGATTCCCTCTTATATATCTGTGACGGTCCTGAATAGTGTCCATCCTTGCAATACTGGTCATGGCGATGATCAGTCCATGATTGATTCCTGAATGAGTGGAGTGGCATCCCTATCCGGTCTATAATACACCAAGGCCCGTTTAACCCAGTTGAGCATAAACTAATTGGGTCCACATCCTTTGGTAAGCCTCCTCAAATTCCTTTGGTGGTGGACTCCTGTACAGTGGTGATCCCTTCAAAGAGATTTTTTGGGAATTACTGGTTCATATAATCTCTTCACTCCTTTTTGGACTTTATTTTCTATAAGCAGGATTTTTTTCACGTGTGCTGTTTTGATTGATGGACAATTCAATTTGTTATATTTGAATGTTATCACAATATTTGAATATTGTCACACTGTTTATGCACAGTTATTAGCACGGCACAATTTTTTCCTTTGTACACAATTTGTCCATTGTAGTGCCAGCTGCTATATATTAGAACAATAGCGCGGTATAAATACAAAATGTTTGTAGTCTTTGGGTGTAGAATTCTGTAATCCTTAGTTTGCTCACTGTAGCCTACTAGAATGCCCTCTGTGGCTCTATTCTCCAGCTTGAACCTCTTCTCACTTGGAATATAGGCATATGCTTTACATACAAGCCTATGCTAGGCTTTGATCCATGCCACATTTCGAATGGAGTACTTTTAATGACTTTTGAGGGTAGTCTGTTCTGTAGGTAGGTTGCAGTCATGACTGCTTCTCCCCAGTACTTGTGAGGTAGGTTGGCATCATACAATATGCACCTGGCCATTTCTATAAGAGTGTGATTTTTCCTTTCTGATACACCCTTTTGTTCAGGAGTGTATGGTGTGGTTGTCTGGTGTACTATTCCTTGTCTCTTCAGGTATGAAGCCACTTCTTTGCTTATGTATTCTCCCCCCATTGTCAGTGCGTATTATTTATGGTTTGCGGTGGAATTTGTTGCTAGACATGGCAACAAACTCTTGAAGTTTCTCTGATGTTTCATTCTGTTTCATCAGGTAAATAGCTGTGTAAATAGCTGTGTACCTGGAATAATCATCAATGAATGTCATTAGATATCTGTTCCCGCCTGATGTGGGAGTTTTCATTGGACTGCATACGTCACTGTGTAGGAGCTGCAGGGGTTGGGTAGTTTTTCTTTGAGATGCCTGTGGAAGGGGAGCACGTGTGGCTTTTGCTTCAATGCAGCACTTGTATTTCATGAGCACTTTGCAATGCATTATTGTCAGATCGTCTGACAAACCTCTCTATAATGTCCTGTATATTTACATATTTCCTGTATATTTTGCTGTGTAGGTCATTGGAGACTATATTGGCTTGCTGGTCTGTGGTGATGAGCCTGTATAGGTTATCATCCAGTTTTCCTTTTGTGAGGAATTGCTTATTATTGTGAATTGTGTATTCATCACCCTGGAACTTAACTGTAAGACCATTGTTTGCAAGACTTTTCACTGATAGAAGGCTGCCTTCTAGTTCTGGAACACATAACACTTTCTTTACAAGGATACTGTGGTGACCTCCTTGTGGTGTAATGCAGTTCAGGCAGCCCTGGCCTTTACCTTCGGATGTGATGCTTTTCCCATTTGCTAGGAAAACTTTGTCTTTTGCACTGTAATCAATGTCTGTGAAGAAGGTCTCATCGCTAGTCATGTGGCTTGTAGCTCCTGAGTCTATGCACCAGCCACGTGGCTTGTCACTTTGTGTCCCTTTAAAGGTGCCACTCCATGATGTTTCTGCAGTCTCCTTTGCGACTGCTTTGACTCTTTCTTTTGTGGATAGCTCTAGCTTTCGCTGCTTGGTTTTCCAGATAGAACAGTCCTTTTTTTAAGTGACCGGTCCTTTTACAGCGAAAACTGGCTCTGCTTTCTTTGATGTACTTTATGCCTTTGTACATCTTAAGAGCTTTGTCATCATGGTGCATATGTTCTTTTCTTCTGTCATATTCATCAATTAATTTACCTTTGGCATAATCTAGTGTCAGTTCCTGCTCGGGTCTGGTTTCTAAAGCATTGATTAGAGCAGTATATGTCTCTGGAAGGCTGCAGGGCAACAACATGATTATCTTTGATGTCCTCTCTGATGGCACGCAGCTGCTCTATGATCTCTAACGTAGCTTTCACGTGGTTACACATTTGCTGGCCTTCTTCTAGTCTCATCTTATATAGCTTTTGTAGCAAAAACAGTTTGCTGTTGAGACTTGAACGATCACGCAGTTTCTGTAATGAATTCCACATACCTTTGGCCTTTTCTCTGTTCTTATGTGGATAAGCTGGTCATCTTCCACTAATAAACGTATAATTGCTTTTGCCTGCCTATCCTTTCTGCCCCATGCCTCTGTCTCTCTGTCTGTGGGTCTGTCTGCATTCAGCACTTGCCACAAGTCATCCTTGCTAAAAAAGCATTTCCAGTTCCAGTTCCACAGCTGGTAATTGGCATTGTTCAGCTTTGCTATTGCAAATTTCATATCTGAACCACCTGCCATCCTTCAGCAGCTTGCATACAGTACTCACAGTATTGCAGTATCCTCTCCACTGCCTGGGTGCTTGCTGGGTGTGCTGGGCCCATAACCTATTAGCTGAGTATTGATATAACGCTGGAAGCTTCTTGTATGCAGTAGCCAGCTTTACTGTCATGGAGGTATGCACACTTAGATACAGACAATACATCCTGTTATTACTTTGTACCATAGAATACACACTATCATACTGTAGTGCAACCTGCTGGATAAAAAGGTACAATGCATATATATATAGTTCAGTTTATATAACTTGTGCTAAGAAAGCTGTGTAGGTGCCTTTAAATTGAAAAGTACTTTTGCATAAAAAATTATTGATAACGAAATTGCATGTCACTGCCCCTTTAAAAGTGACGTGTCACCTAACAAGTTGAGAGTGAATGATAAAGGATTGCCATTGGTGCATGTATGTATAAATTATGCAAATAAAAATAAAGGACTGTGCATGTGAACCAATATTCTTAGTCCTTAGTGGTAATTGATGAATGGATTAACTATAAAATCAATTGTTTAAATATGAGTCCATAAATAAATACATACAAGTGCTTATAAAATGTCCTCCATTATTTTCAACACCATGTGAACTGAAAAGTATAAAGTCATTCACCTTATCGTGCTGTGGCTGCCGTTTGCCGATTGCACTGAGTATGGTAGAGACACAATCAATTCAGGTTTCTCTCACAGGTTGTGGCTTGCCTATTCCACTCATGAAAAACATAAAGACAATAGGCCACATAGTGCAGTGTTATAGACTATAAGCTTGGGACAAGGCTAATTCAGGGTTTCCACTCACATTTTGTGGTACCAATACCTGGTACAAGGTTTCTGTAGTGCATGCGGACTTGTGCTAATAAAGCTGGTGTGCGTCCCAAGCCTCCCTTTGATTCTAGTAGTCAGATCAGTGTTGCCTTGGACTCAGATAAAGACGGTCCTCTCACTTCGACATTGTTTCCCTACTGCGAGCGCCATCGGCCTTTTTTTATTTGTAGCACAAAAAATAAAAACTGCTGAGGTGATCAAATACCACCAAAAAAAAGCTCTTTCTAGGCGGGAAGGTGGGTAAGTGCCTGGTATTGAAGTGGTTAATATTTGTTTTTGCATGTTTGAGCAAGTTTTACATATGCTTGCATGTATTGTGCATTTTTATTTTTAGCCAATAAGGAATCTTTTTTCTTGTAGTGACATCATGTGCTTTCTATTTTTCTGTGTCTGGAGTGGAGAAATCAACACTGCTTTACACTGCTGTTTGCAGATGCCGCACCAAAATGCTCCTTTAACAAGAAACGCCTAATTCAGTCTACTTTTTTATCCTTATAATTTACAAACATCATTCTCTTATTGTTTTTCTATTCCAGTTTAAATGAACAATGTTGAATGTGCTACATAGAAGTACCCCAATGAGATATTTATTTCCATCAGTGCTTTTCTGTTGACTCCCTTACCTTTCATTTTTTTTCCTTGTGTTTAGGGATAAAAAACACAGGAGAGATCTTCCAAGTGAAGCCATAGAGTGCGATAACAGCCATGACAGAAGTTCTAGCCCAATTAAAACGCAAAAAATCCAATGTTGATTGTAAACACATCAACAAATACATTTAAAGAAGAGAAACAAACCCAATATTCAAATAATACCACAATACCCAAATAAGGAATTTAATTATTTTCATGTCGTAAAATTATTATTGATAATTGCCACTAATATGGTTCTACTTATCTCACAAAGAGGTTGATTTATTAAAGGCAAAAAGACTGTGCACTTTGCATAGTGCAGTTGCACTCTCCAAGTGCAGTTGCTCCACAGCTTCATAAAATGAGCAGAAGCTCTTCTGACTTCCATCATCCAATCATGTAAAAGCAAAAAATCTTTTTTTTTTTTTCTCATTGCACGTGATTGGATACTCTTTGCAAAGTGAAGCCTTACCTCATTTACTGGAGCAACTGCATTTGCAGAGGGCAACTGCACTTTGCAGAGTGCACAGTCTATTTGCCTTTAATAAATAAACCGCAAAGGATAAAACTGGCCATATATTTAGAATAATATATCAGCAATGTTTTGTATCTAGCATATAGCCAAAATAGTTTTGAAGGTGTAGAATAGCATCTAAATACAAAAGAAACCTCACCGTTTCTACTAACAGGTCATCATAGAGCATGTTATGAATGTCCATAATGAATAAATTAATGATCTTGCAGGTAGTATGTACTTTTTGTGCTCATAAGACATCACAGCTTTACAATTAAAATAAAAAGTAAAAAAAAGGTAAAAATGGGCAGCACATTTTCTAGCACTTCCACCTAGCAGCACTAGGATCATAGTTCAAATCCCAACCACGACACTACCTGCTTGGACTTTGCATGTTCTCCCTGTGCCTACATGGGTTTCCTCTGGGTACTCTGTTTTCCCCCCACACTCCAAAGACATGCTGCTAGGTTAATTGGCTACTGTACAGATTGGCCCTAGTATATGTATAAATGTGAGTTAGGGATCTTAGATTGTAAGCTCCTTAAGGGAAAGGACTGATGTGAATGTACAATATAAATGTAAAGCACTGTGTAAATTGACAGCGCTATATAAGTACCTATAATACATTAAAAAAATAAAATACTTTTTTAACCTGATGACAGACACAGAAAGACATGACACAGGTGTTCAGTAGTTAACACTCCAAAGACATGCTGGTAGGTTAATTGGCTCCTGTCTAAATTGGTCCTAGTATATGTATGAATGGATGAGAGTTAGGGACCTTAGATTGTAAGTCCTTAAGGGCAGGGATAGATGTGAAACCTGTAATTAATAACTGATGTGAATTATGGTGGGTATGGCGCTTCTCTGATTACTCGTAAAATCCAACCAAATATATATATATATTCTGAAAAACTTGTACTCATAAATTTTCCAGCATGCTGGCGAAATCTTATATTGGTGTTGTTTAGTGGAAAAGATGTACTTGTAATGTTAGAGCCAATTCCGCTGTGCTACACATTGGGAGAAAATATGTAAACAATTTTGAAGTTGAGTGTGTCTGTGCAAAAAAGTGAAATAATAAGCCCTGTGCGAAAAATATATACCAGTGGACTGATAAAGTGCGTTGTGGTGAAGAAATATAGCTGTGAATGTACCGAGATGTTTAAAGATTCAACATGATTAAAATAGGTTAAAAAATTGAAATAAACATAAAATGATTCAAAAGTTTCCACATGTGCAATCCACTTAATTAATCCACGGTTCAATAAATATTATGCATATCAATTTCAGTCAAAAAAATATAAAAAAATAAGAAACATCCAATCAATGATATAATATACTAATCCCAATAATGTGCTTGTAAGGTGCTAAAAACTGTGCTTAAAAGTCCATATTCATTCAGTGAATATAACACTTTAAATGTGATAAAAAAAAAAAAAACTTCAAATCTCTGTGTACGTGATTCACGCTGTGTTTTCCCCTCTTGCCAAACCACTCACCAGAGTTCAATCTTTAAACACCTCGGTACATTTACAGCTATATTTCTTCACCACAACGCACTTTATCAGTATACTGGTATATATTTTTCACACGGGGCTTATTATTTCACTTTTTTGCACAGACACATTCAACTTCAAAATTGTTTACATATTTTCTCCCAATGTGGAGCACAGCGGAATTGGCTCTAACATTACAAGTACATCTTTTCCACAAAACAACACCAATATAAGATTTCGCCAGCATGCTGGAAAATTTATGAGTACAAGTTTTTCAGAATATATATATATATATTTGGTTGGATTTTAAGAGTAATCAGAGCAGGGCCATACCCACCATAATTCACATCATATTACCCAAACTTTACCTTCGGGAAGTTTGAGGTGGAGGCTAGTGTTGAGCGAACCCGGACTGTAACGTTCGGGTCCGTACCGAACTTTAGGGTGTCCGTGGCACGGACCCGGACCCGGACATTTCAAAAATCGTTCGGGTTCGGCACGGTGCCTGTGGGATTTCAAGCCATGCCTGGGCTTGCAATGTCAGGCCCAAGCGAGTTGTGATCGGAGGTGGAGTTTGAAGGGCTTCCATTTCAAACCCATTATACTACACTTAATACCACCCATACCGGGACGAGACTAATGAGAATTTTAGGTTGGTTTATATATATATATATAAGACTTTTTGAACATGAGTATTTAAAAGGTCGTACGACCGCTTTAGAATATAACCACAACAAAACACCTTTTCTACATGAACATTACAATCTCGGTTAAGGCGACACGAGGTGTAACCCTCTTTTATACATTTGTTAAAACTTCAACTTACACAGACACGTTTTTTCACTTTATTATTCGGGGCACA
>BLSH010211493.1:874387-893965 GCA_018402905.1 Glandirana rugosa | reverse complement strand
AAATCTCACACACAGAGGTGTCCATTAATGAAAGAGAGAAAAGCCGAGATCCTGATCACCTTAGCTGATGTCATGTGTGCCAGTTTATGAAGCTGAGGTGAGGAGCGGATAACATGTTCTTCACTTCTCATCAAAGCATCAGAGGACACACCCTTCTGTTATGAGGAGGAGAATCTGGGTGAGAAGCTGCTGTAATGTGAGGAAGAAGGCTTCTTTCATTCTAATATCAGCACCAGTGGGGTTAAAAATAAAAATAAGTAACTATATACAGTATGTGTATACATATACTGTATATATATATATATATATATATATATATATATATAATATACACACACTATATTACCAAAAGTATTGGGACAAATGCCTTTACACACACGTGAACCAATATTGAGTTGGCCCACCCTTTGCAGCTATAACAGCTTCAACTCTTCTGAGAAAGCTGTCCACAAGGTTTAGGAGTGTGTCTATGGGAATGTTTGACCATTCTTCCAGAAGCGCATTTGTGAGGTCAGGCACTGATATGGACGAGAATACCTGGCTAGCAATTCATCCCAAAGGTGTTCTATCGGGTTGAGGTCAGGACTCTGTGCAGGCCAGTCAAGTTCCACCCCAAACTTGCTCATTCATGTCTTTATGTACCTTGTCAGAAGAGTTGAAACTGTTATATCTGCAAAGGGTGGGCCAACTCAATATTGAACCCTACGGACTACGACTGGGATGCCATTAAAGGTCATGTGCAAGGAAAGGCAGGCATTCCAATAATTTTGGTAATAAAGTGTATGCATTGTGACATTATGAAAGGCATGTTGATTGATGGACGTTATGTTTCACCTCATCATGCGTTCATTTGCAGGAAACTAAGGTGGAATCCGGTCTGTGTTTTACCAGCCACTTTGGCAGGGTTGGTTGCGGACCAGATTTTGCGGTCCACTTGTGTTCATCAAAAGGTGGTATAAATAAACAGGAGTAGAGCAAAGGTTTGCTCTGGCCTGGGATTCAGGATCCATCAAACCTGAGAAAGCGGCAGAACTGAAGTTTGCTTTATGACTGAAACAAAAGGTTTGCATTGTCTATGTTTTGTGGGTGACTGGGAGAAGCCCTTCACTGCTCAGTTAGGACAACTGGAAATGTTTAGTAAGAGCCTGTATGGTAAGGATTTATTTTCTGTTTTGTTTGTTTGATTTTCATGCAGCCCTAGTGGGGAGAGATTTTCTCCATTTTTGGAGTTTATGGGAAAACAGGAGTCAGGAGGACAGAGCTCCCCCTGCTGAGGAAACACTGGAACTCACACCAGACCCTTTTGATTACAAAATTGAAAGGGAAACTGTTGGCATGTCTGAGGAAGGAGGAGATCCTTTTCCTTTTTCTGTACTGGCTGGGGAGCAGGAGGAGCTGAAATCTAGCCCCCAGCTGGAGGGTAATGAACAAGAAATCATCTCTGTTTCTAATAGTGAAAGTGGACAGAATGTGGTGCCTGACTTAGAGGTGAGAAAAGATGATTTTTGTACAGAACAACTAAAAGACGCCACACTCAATAGAATCAGAGAAAACATTAAAATGATAGATGGGGAACCTGTTGAACCTAATATAGGGGTGTATTTTGCCTACATGGCTCTTAAAAATAACTTACTGTATCAGGTGGTAAAAGCAAGGGGAGGAGGAGGTAGAGCAGCTAGTGGTTCCCAAACCATATCACCGGATGGTATTAGATTTAGCCCATGGACATATGCTGGGTGGACATCTGGGTATAGAGAAGACCAAGGAGAGAATAACCCAGAGATTATTTTGGCCCAGGTTATATGCAGATGTCAAAGAATATTGTAGGTCATGCCCAGAGTGTCAGTATTCTGCACCATCTCCCCATTTTCGCAGTCTGCTGGTATCGTTACCAATCGAAGTGCCTTTTGAAAGATTTGGCATTGATCTGGTGGGATCAGTAGTAAAGTCTGCCCGGGGTCATCAGCACATACTGGTAATACTGGACTATGCTATGCAATATTCTGAAGCCATTCCCTTGCGCAATACCTCAGCTAAGGCTATTGCCAAAGAGCTTGTTCAGATATTTAGTCGTGTGGGTATTCCAAAAGAGGTATTAACTGATCAAGGCAACCCATTTATGTCCCGAGTCACTAAAGAATTGTGTAAGTTGTTCAAAATCTCCCATCTCCGTACCTCTGTCTACCACCGGCAAACTGATGGTCTTGTGGAAAGATTTAACAAAATGCTCAAAAGCATGTTAAAAAAGGTGGTGGACAAAGATGGGAGAAATTGGGATTTCTTGCTGCCATACCTCATGTATGCCATTCAAGAGGTACCTCAGGCATCTACAGGTTACTGCCCTTTTGAACTACTGTATGGTAGACATCCCAGGGGATTGCTAGATGTTGCAAAAGAAACGTGGGAGGGAGCGATCACGCCTTATAGAAGCGGCATCGAGCATATCTCACTGATGCAAGATAGAATCGCTGCTGTCATGCCGCTTGTATGGGAACAAATGGAGCAAGCCCAGGAGGCCCAGAGAAGGGTTTATAATTGGGGTGCCAAGACCCAGGTCTTCAGCCCTGGTGATAGAGTGCTGGTACTAGTCCCTACTACTGAGAGTAAATTCCTAGCAAAGTGGCAAGGTCCCTTTGAAATTATGGAGAGAGTAGGGGAGGTAAACTACAAAGTTTACCAGCTAGGGAAAAGGAAACCAAAACAAATATATCATGTTAATCTCTTGGAAGGACAGAGAGACTTTTCTGGCAATGCCAACCCCCCAAAAGGACATGTCCCCGTGACTCCAGAAGTACCCATAACTCAAACCTTGTCAGTGGCCCAACAGAAGGACGTTAAAGAATTTGTGAGCAAGAATAGAGACTTTTTCTCTCACCTGCCCAGACTAACCACAGTTATACAGCATGACATAATTACGGAACCACGTGTCCGCGTAAATGTAAAGCCATATAGAATATCCAAGGCTAGGCGGGAAGCAGTTGCAAATGAAATAAAGAACATGCTAGAGCTGGACGTGATAGAGGAGTCCCACAGTGACTGGTCAAGTCTCATAGTGTTGGTCCCAAAACCAGATGGAACTATAAGGTTTTGTAATGACTTCAGAAGTTGAACAGTGTCCAAATTCGATACATTCCCAATGCCTCATGTCGACGAGCTTGTTGACAGATTGGTTAGTGCCCTGTATCTAACTACTTTAGATCTGACTAAAGGTTATTGGCAGATACTCCTAAAATAGTCTGTGAAAGAGAAAACTGTGTTTTCTACCCCCAAGGGGTCCTTCCAGTATAAGCGGATGCCTTTTGGCTTGCATGGTGCTCCTGCCTCATTCCAGGGAATGATGGATAAGACCTTAAAACCACATCGCCAATACGCAGCTGCCTATTTGGACAATGTAGTCATCCACAGCCCAGATTGGGAATCCCATTTACCCCGGGTGCAAGCAGTAGCAGATTCTCTTAGGAAAGCAGGACTCACTGCCAACCCCAGAAAGTGTGCCATAGGCTTAAGGGAGGCCAAGTACCTTAGCTACATTATTGGTCGGGGGCTGATCAAACCTCAGATCAATAAGATTGAGGCAGTTCAAAAATGGCCCCAGCCTATAAATAAAAAGCAAGTTTGTGCATTTCTTGGGATCACAGGGTACTACTGGCGTTTTATACCCAATTTTGCCACCATTGCAGCCCCATTGACAGATCTGACGAAGGGTAGAGGTTCGGTTATGATTAAGTGGTTTCCGGAGGCAGGGAAAGCATTTCAAATTTTGAAGTAAGCCCTTTGTGCACAACCTGTGCTCGTGACCCCAGATTTCACAAAGGAGTTTGTGGTGCAGACGGAAGCCTCTGATATGGCACTGGGTGCTGTACTGTCCCAAGTCAGAGACGGGGAGGAGCACCCAGTGGTCTACCTTAGCAGAAAGTTCAACAGACATGAGAAAAATTATGCCATTGTTGAGAAGGAATGTTTAGCTATCAAATGGGCCTTAGATGGCCTGAAATATTACCTGTTGGGAAGACCATTCAAACGGGTCACTGATCATGCCCCTCTTCAATGAAAAACAGTCGGATGACAAGGTGGTTCCTTGCTCTTCAAGCATTTAAGTTCACTGAGGAACATAGAGCTGGGAAGCGCCAAAATAATATTGATGCCCTTTCCCGTGTCCATTGTCTGCTTGGGACAGTTGCTCAGCCACAGGGGCTTGAGCGGGGGGGGGGATATGTGACATTATGAAAGGTGAGGCGATCAATGGACGTTGTTTCACCTCGCATGCATTAATTTGGAGGAAACTAAGGTGGAATCCAGTCAGGGTTTTACCAGCCACTTTGGCAGGGTTGGTTCCGGACCAGATTTTGTGGTCCACTTGTGTCCACCAACAGGTGGTATAAATAAACAGGAGTAGAGCAAAGGTTTGCTCTGGCCTGGGACTCGGGATCCATCAAACCTGAGAGAGCTGCTGAACTGAAGTTTGCTTTATGACCGAAACAAAAGGTTTGCATTGTCTTTGTTTTGTGGGTGACTGGGAGAAGCCCTTCACCGCTCAGTTAGGAAAACTGGAAATGTTTAGTAAGAGCCTGGATGGCAAGGATTTATCTTCTGTTTTGTTTGCTTGATTTTCATGCAACCTTTTAAAATAAAACTGGCTACAAGTCAGAATTTAAGAAAACCTGCCATTGGGACTGCCTTTTTTCCCAGGGAAGGTGATCCCCATTGAGCTAACCCCCCACAGATGGTGGATTTTCGGCAGGCATCTTCCATTGAGCTAACCCCCCACAGTATATACAGTATCTCACAAAAGTGAGTACACACCTCACATTTTTGTAAATATTTTATTATATCTTTTCATGTGACAACACTGAATAAATGATACTTTGCTACAATGTAAAGTAGTGAGTGTACAGCTTGTATAACAGTGTAAATTTGCTGTTCCCTCAAAATAATTCAGCACACAGCCATTAATGTATATACCGCTGGCAACAAAAGTGAGCACGCCCCCTAAATGAAAATGTCCAAATTGGGCCCAATTAGCCATTTTCTCTCCCCGGTGTCATGTGACTCGTTAGCGTTACAAGGTCTCAAGTGTGAATGGGGAGCAGGTGTGTTAAATTTGGTGTTATCGCTCTCGCTCTCTTATACTGGTCACTGGGAGTTCAACATTGCACCTCATGGTAAAGAACTCCCTGAGGATCTGAAAAAAAGAATTGTTGCTCTACATAAAGATGTTGTCAGGAAAGAACTGTGGCTCCAAGGACTGTGCGTGGGCGCACGTAGCTTGTGCATGCGCCTGTGCACGCTGGTGCGCGTGTGCGCTGGTATTGGTGCCAAACATCCTATTTAAGCCAGCAGCACCCTGCAGCAAGTGCTGTCCTGTCTACAGCGTATCCGTGTTCCTGAGTGACCTGTTCATCTGACTTCCTGTTTCCTGTGACCCGGCTTGTTTACTTGTCACCACCTTCTGCCTGCACCAACCCCAGCTTGTGACCTCGAATACTCTCTGCCTGCTGCTCTGTGCCTCGCTACCCGCCTCCTGACAACCCGGCTTGTGACCCCGACTACTCTTTGCCTACTTCCCTGCACCGCCCGCCTCCTGACGACCCGGCCTGCCTCTGATCATCCCTCTACCTATTGCACAGGCTCCCGGCCCCTCTGCCGGTGACAATCAGTGGCCAACGGTAACCTTCGCCCCATCTGCAGCAAGACTCCTGCATTAGCACCAGCCACCTCGTCAAGCCCTCGTGCCACCCTGTACTCCCGGACTCCCTGTCCCCACTTCCAGGGGTCCGTGAGTCGGGATAGTAAGAGAGGTTGTTCCCTGCACAACAGACTCCACCACCAGGTATGTGACAGTACAGGACAGCCATGCCTGAGTCTATGCAGGGACCCTCTCCAATGGACAAGCTCTGCCAACATCTGACCAGCCTCACACAGGCCATCCAGACCTTGCAAGAGTGTTACCAATGTTTGAAGGATGTGTATGGGAACACTCATCTCCTACCTTGGCCATGGTCACAGCTGAGATGTTCCCGGAGCCTGAGGTCCCCACACCCGAGAGGTTCTCGGGGGATCGCAGCAAGTTTCGGTCTTTCTGGAGTGCGTGTGAATTATACTTCACCCTACAGCCATGCACATTCGCTCTCGAAGCCACTAAGGTGGGCATCGTGAAATCCCTGTTACAGGGAGAACCGCAATCCTAGGCTCATCGCCTCCTGGAACGGAAGGTGACATCTCTGAATGACCTCACCTCCTTTTTCCAGGATATGTCCCTGCTCTATGCGGAACCACACCAGACAGCCACCGCAGAAGCAGCACTGCACACTTTACAACAGGGGCATGAACCCGCAGAAGACTATGTCTCCAAGTTCAGGCGCTGGAGTTCTGACACTGGCTGGGATGAGGCCGCCCTCCGGCACCAGTTTCGTGTTGGGCTCCCCGAGCCCCTGAAAGACGAACTAGCATGAATTGGTGTTCCTCGCTCCCTGGACAGTCTCATAGACTTGACCATTCAAATAGACCGGCGTCTAAAGGAACGTATAGGGGATGTCCGGTCTGGCCGGGTGTTGTTTCGCCCTCCGCTCACCCCTGAAGAGCGACAACACCGGCAGGGTAGTACCCTCTCTTTATACTGTGGCGAAGCCGGACATTATGTGAGGTCCTGCCCGGCCAAGCAACGCAGATCCCTCACCATCGCTACAGCTGTAGCACCAGCCCCATCCAGCAACCTATTCCACATAGCTGTGTCTCTCTTGCTACAACTTCCTGGAGGGAATATTATAGTTTCCGCTATCATGGACTCCGGAGCATGTAGTTGCTTCATAGACTTGTTATTTGCCGCTCAGCACCAGATTCCATTGCAACCCAAGGCCCACGGTATGATGGTACATCTTGCTGACGGAACAGCTTTAAAATCTGGTCAGGTCACCCAGGAAACTGTTCCATTGTTAGTCACTATGGCCGATGGCCACCAAGAACTGCTCCGACTGGATGCAATTGCATCAACGTTGTTTCCCGTTATTCTGGGCCTGCCATGCCTACGGGCACACAATCCCAGCATTGACTGGGTTACAGGAAGGATGCAATTCCGGTCCCCCTACTGCCTCCAACACTGTCGGCCAGAAGCGCCTGACACAACTCCTACCTTACTATGTTTGGACTCTGACCCTGAACCTGATACCTGCCAGTTAGTTCCCCCGGAGTACCATGCTTTTCTGGACGTCTTTAATAAAAAGGGGGCTGAGCTCCTTCCACCTCATAGGCGCTATGACTGTCCCATCAAGCTCCTCCCTGGAATGGAGATCCCCTTCGGAAGAATCTTCCCTTTGACAGAATTAGAGCTAAACACTCTCAAAATTTACCTCGATGACAACCTAAAAAAGGGGTTCATCCGGCCATCCACATCGTCCGCAGGAGCGGGGATCTTCTTCGTGGAAAAAAAGGACCGTTTCTTACGGCCCTGTATAGATTATCGGGAACTAAACAACATCACGATAAAGAATCGTTACCTGCTTCC
Source organism: Glandirana rugosa (assembly GCA_018402905.1). NCBI lineage: Eukaryota > Metazoa > Chordata > Amphibia > Anura > Ranidae > Glandirana > Glandirana rugosa. The sequence continues at coordinate 886,464 of BLSH010211493.1, read as the reverse complement.
GCTGGTACCTGAATTGTTTCAGAGGCTAGGCACGGCCACTATCTTCACCAAGCTGGACCTCCGTGGAGCCTATAATTTGGTCCGAATTTTGGAGGGCGATGAGTGGAAGACCGCCTTCCTTACCCGGTTCGGCCATTTTGAATACTTGGTGATGCCATTTGGGCTCTGTAATGCCCCTGCCACGTTCCAGCACTTCGTTAACGATATTTTCAGAGACTACCTAGACTTATTCGTTATCATGTATTTGGATGACATCCTCATTTTCTCCCCAACTTTGGAGGAGCACCGTCAACACGTCAAGTATGTTCTAACCCGACTCCGCCAGCATGGGCTTTATGCCAAGCCTGAAAAATGTGAATTTGAACTCAAGAGCATTCAGTTCCTGGGGTTGGTCATCTCAGTCTCTGGCATTGAGATGGACCCCCAGAAGGTCTCAGCCATCCTGGAGTGCCTGGTGCTGACCGACCAGAAGGGAGTCCAGCGTTTCATCAGATTTGCTAACTTGTAAATTTATTAATATGTTTTCTGCTATCGTGTCACCTATCACACAGTTGTCCAAACAGAATAACCAGTTTTGCTGGTCCCCCGAGGCACAGGCAGCTTTTGAGACCCTCAAGAAGGTGTTTACATCTGCACCGGTCCTTAAACGCCCTGACCCAGCTCTCCCCTACGTCCTTGAAGTGGACACCTCGGAAACGGCAGTGGGAGCAGTGCTTTCTCAAATGCAAGGCACAAAGGCCTTACTCCACCCTGTTGCCTTTTTCTTCCGCAAGCTAACCGCATCTGAAAGGAATTAAGATGTGGGGGACAGCACTTGAGGAATGGCGCTACCTCCTGGAAGGGCCTCACATCCGGTCTTGGTCTATACCGACCACAAAAACCTTGAATACTTGCGAGCAGCTAAGAGACTGAAGCCCCAGCAGGCCAGATGGGCACTCTTCTTTTCAAGGTTCTCTCTACACATTACGTATAGGCCAGGATCAAAGAACACGAAACCCAATGCACTTTCGCGCATGCTCAGCAAACCCTGAGATCCTACACCTTCTGACACCCCTCCAGAAAACTCCTACTAATGCAGGAAGATCTAGTGGCACGAATCAAGCGGGCTTCAACCGGATACACCAACCTTTTGGACACCACCTTACAGGCCAAGGAGGGGATACTCTGGCACAATAACAAAATCTTTGTGCCTGAGGAACTACGCACAGCGGTGCTCGAACAATGCCATGACCATAAACTGGCAGGGCACTTCGGGGCTTTTAAGACAATTGACCTCTTGCAGCATACCTTCTGGTGGCCTCAGTTTGAAAGAGACTGTATAGACTATGTGGGGTCATGCACGACCTGTACACAAAATAAGAGCAGCAAAGCCAGAGCCTGGGGTCTTCTGAACCCGCTTACAGTTCCAGAGAGACCGCAGAAAATGATAGCCATGGACTTTATTGTAGAATTACCCCCATCTCAAGGGTACTCCACTATCTTTGTAGTGATCGACCGTTTGACCAAGATGGCTCACTTTGTACCCATGAAGGGCACACCCTCGGCTCCCAAAACCGCAGAGGTGTTCATAAGAGAAATTGTAAGACTACACGAGGTCCCAGCGAACATCATCTCGGACCAGGGTGTACAGTTTACCTCAAGATTTTGGAAGACATTATGTAAGTCACTCAAGGTTGAACTATCCTTCTCTTCGGCATATCATCCACAGACTAATGGGCAAACCGAAATGACCAATCAGACTTTAGGACAATATCTCCGGTGTTTTTCCTCTTTTTCACAGGATGATTGGGTTCCATTGTTGCCCCTTGCCGAGTTTGCTTACAATAACTCTATCCACTCTGCCACTAAACAATCTCCATTTTTTTTGCAAACTAACGGCTTCCACCCGTCCTTTCTGTCTTGCCCTCTTCCGGAGGTTCCGGTGCCTGCCGTATATGCGACAATAAGATTCTGGGACACTAACAACAGGTTGTTTCAAGAAACAATGCAAAAGACCCAGGAATACAATAAAAGAATCTTTGACTGAATGAGATGAGGAGAGTTGAATCTTGAACACAGGGAGCAGGTCTGGTTGTCCACTGCAAACCTCAAAATGGCTTGCCCATCGAGAAAGCTGGGTCCCAGGTTCATTGGCCCTTTTCCCATCAAGAGAAGAATCAATACGGTGGCCTATGAACTGGAGCTACCCTATTCACTGTGGGTACACCCCGTGTTTCACGTGACTTTGTTCAAGCCCACGGTCCCTAACCCTTTTCCAGAACGGAGGACAGGCCGTCTGAAACCAGTATTAGTAGACGGTGAAGAGGAATTCGACGTGGAATCCATCTTGAACTGTAGAAAGAGAGGAAGCCATATTCAATACTTGGTCAAGTGGAAAGGGTATGGGCCGGAGGAAAACTCCTGGGAGCCAGTGAGTAACTTGCACGCTGGAGATCTTGTTTGAGCATTCTGGAGAAACCATCTGGTGTTGATGGCCCGGCTGGGCATCCGGAGGCTGCCCCTTGGGGGGGGCAATGTCAGGAAAGAACTGTGGCTCCAAGGACTGTGCGCGGGCGCACGTAGCTTGTGCAATCGCCTGTGCGTGTGCCGGTGCGCGCGTGTGCGCCGGTATTGGCGCCAAACAGCCTATTTAACCCAGCAGCACCCTGCAGCAAGTGCTGTCCTGTCTACAGCGTATCCGTGTTCCTGAGTGACCTGTTCATCTGACTTCCTGTTTCCTGTGACCCAGCTTGTTTACTTCTCACCACCTTCTGCCTGCACTGACCCCGGCTTGTGACCCCGACTACTCTCTGCCTGCTGCTCTGTACCTCGCTACCTGCCTCCTGACAACCCGGCTTGTGACCCCAACTACTCTTTGCCTACTCCCTCGGTCCTGCACCACCCGCCTCCTGATGACCCGGCCTGCCACTGATCATCCCTCTACCTATTGCACAGGCTCCATGCCCCTCTGCCGGTGACAACCAGTGGCCAACGGTAACTTTTGCCCCATCTGCAGCAAGACTCCTGCATCAGCACCAGCCACCTCGTCAAGCCCTCGTGCCACCCTGCACTCCCGGTCTCCCTGTCCCCCCTTCCAGGGGTCCACGAGTCGGGATAGTAAGAGAGGTTGTTCCCTGCACAACAGACTCCACCACCAGGTACATGACAGATGTCTTAGGCTACAAGAAGATTGCCAAGACCCTGAAACTGAGCTGCAACACGGTGGCCAAGACCATAAAGCGGTTTAACAGGACCGGTTACACTCAGAATAGGCCTCGTCATGGTCGATCATAGAGGTTGAGTACATGTGCTCAGCGTCATATCCAGAGTTTGTCTCTGGGAAATAGACGTGTGAGTGCTGCCAGCATTGCTGCAGAGGTTGAAGGGGTGGGGGGTCAGCCTGTCAGTGCTCAGACCATATGCCGCACATTGCATCAAATTGGTCTGCTTGGCTGTCGTTCCAGAAGGAAGCCTCTTCTAAAGATGATGCACAAGAAAGCCCACAAACAGTTTGCTGAAGAAAAGCAGACTAAGGACATGGATTACTGGAACCATGTCATGTGGTCTGATGAGACCAAGATAAACTTATTTGGTTCAGATGGTGTCAAGCGTGTGGGGTGGCAACCAGGTGAGGAGTACAAAGACAAGTGTGTCTTGCCTACAGTCAGGCATGGTGGTGGGAGTGTCATGGTCTGGGGCTGCATGAGTGCTGCCGGCACTGGGGAGCTACTGTTCATTGAGGGAACCATGAATGCCAACATGTACTGTGGCATACTGAAGCAGAGCATGATCCCCTCCCTTCGAAGACTGGGACTCAGGGCATTATTTCAACCTGTAAACCCTATTGAGCATCTGTGGAGCATCCTCAAACCAAAGGTGGAGGAGCTCAAGGCCTCTAACATCCACCAGCTCTGTAATGTCATCATGGAGGAGTGGAAAAGGACTCCAGTGGCAACCTGTGAAGCTCTGGTGAACTCCATGCCCAAAAGGGTTAAGGCAGTACTGGAAAATATTGGTGGCCACACAAAATATTGACACTTTGGGCATAATGTGGACATTTCCACTTAGGGGTGTACGCACATTTGTTGCCATCAGTTTGGACATTAATGGCTGTGTGTTGAGTTATTTTGATGGGACAGCAAATTTACACTGTTATACAAGCTGTACACTCACTACTTTACATTGTAGCAAAGTGTAATTTCTTCAGTGTTGCCACGGGAAAGATATAATAAAATATTTCCAAAAATTTGAGGGGTGTACTCACTTTTGTGAGATACTGTGTGTATATATATATATATATGTATATAACTGTGCATATACATATATATATATATATATATATATATATATATATACACACACACAGTTGTGCTCACAAGTTTACATACCCAGGAGAATTTATGATTTCTTGGCCATTTTTCAGAGAATATGAAGCATTGGTTATATAACATTTTCTGGCTGATCCTCCCCTTCAACAGAGATGGACAGCACTGATGAAAACCAGGAAAGGTAGGTATTTCAGCTCTCCTGCTGTTCTTTAGTTATCCATCCTTTAAATTAGTTAACATGCTTTCACATTAATATTTAACTACAGAGTATGGGGTTGATTTACTAAAGCTGGAGAGTGCAAAAACTTTTGCAGCTGTGCATGCTAGCCAATCAGCTTCTAACCTCAGCTTGTTCAATCAAGCTTTGACAATAAAACATTGAAGCCGATTGGTTTATGTGTGGAGCTGCACCAAAATTTGCACTTTCAAGCTTTAGTAAATCAACCCCTATTTGTCAACATTTAAGGATCAAAAATAGTAACTTACAAATAAGTACATATACAAGCGACTTTGACATTCACAGATAAAGAAATCACTTCAGGTGAGCTTTTAAGAGATGACAATAATTTTAAGGGACTAAAAGAAAATAAGAGGTACGGAACATCTTCATCTCCCAGAGCACCATTGTAATCACTGGCACTCATTATTCATATATAGGATGTGCCCATCTCTACTGGTCTGAATGGCAATGCACATTTAGGAATATGAGCTAATAGCTGCCACATACATATATCTAGGCTCAAGGAACTCTGGTGTGCACTGAATGAAAAGGAAAGATATGTTTAGGTATTTCTAGGGTGTCTGCTTTGGACTCCATCGGTCAGTTTTTAAGTAATTAGTACTGTCTAGGTTTAGATATACTGTATCAAGATTCTTGTAAATACCTTTATTTTCCAGGCATCCTATCTGTGCACAGGGAGCCTCCTAACCAAAGAGCACAATAAACTGCAAACCTGACTTAACTCTAATTTATGCCGCTCCTGCTGTCCCAAAAACAAACAAAAAGCACCCGGCGCTCAGTAAAAGTAGACTTTTTGGTTTGTGAAGTGTTGGCGAGGTACATGGCCAAAATCCAAACCATCAAGAGTGAAATTCAGAGTAAGCCATCAGGGGATTGGCTGTCTAGCTCACGAAAGAGAATCTTGAGTTTAATAAAAAGTATACAGGTACATGGGGTGACTAAACTTAGGCAGTACGGCTGGTTTGAAACGGTTGCTTAGTTTCTAGTCTAATTTGGTTAACTTTCAACTCCTAGCAAAGTTGACCTAGCATAAGATATATTTGTTTAAGTGCATACTGCCAAGAAATATGTAACACAATAACAATAGATAGACAAGTGAAGAAATTCTAAGCACCAGGTGCCTAACCACGTGTGCAGTATATAACATATAATCTTGGCAATAGGCACAACACATCGAGAAAGTGATTACTGTATGTAAAAGTCATGTTTAGAACATTAGTAATAATTCAAACTCACTAAAAGTACAAGATGATTTTTCATTAAACAAACATGTCAAAAACTCTTATGGATAATTAATGACATTGGAACTCAGTAGCTTTTAAGAATTGTAAATTAACTTTTTAGTCCCATATGGGTATTGCTAAACACTGTTACCAGCCTAGTTCGTCTATATAAAAGTCCATAATTAATATAATTTTTTCTAACAAACATTGGTACAGTTGCACTTATATCGTAGCTTCCTCTGCCTCTTGTCTCCCCCCCTTGCCAATCCTATACTCACATGTCCCCTATCCAGCAAGATACTGCTGACGAAGCTGCATAGCCACTTGTCAAAGTGTTCTGAGCTTGACCCATGCATGCATTTTGCACTCTCCATTCAGGGAGACTTTGTGCTCCATGATCAGGCATAAGATTGAATGGAGAGTGCACAGGGTATGAGCGGGGTTCAGAAGATTTGACAATCGGCTGTGCAGCCAACAATAACTTGCTGGATCAGGTATGGGTGAGTATAACACTGCCAAAGGAACTGAAGGCAGGTGAAACCACCGGATAGGTGTAACTGTCCTAAAATATGTGCCATTTACTTAGATTAGTCCTCAAATACATATGCATTCAAAGAAGACCTCTGAGCACATAAATATGGGAGCTTTCTTTGCTCACTTGTTTGTAAAGGTACAGACTCCAGGGGTGCCGTCCTATACTTGTTGTTACAATATAACAAGTCAATGAGCAAGTAGCCGGTGAAGTCTAACAAGTTGGAACTCCCATCCTATATGCTTGCAGTAAGCAGTGGCAGGCCCCCTATTTCTGTCCTCATAGGCTGCTATACTAAACGTATATGTAATAATAACTTACTCAGTAGAGGAATCCTTGTTGCGGTTTTCTGCGGAATCTGCAGCAGTCTCAGCAGGGAAGCCTTAATGAACAAACAAATGTACTTTGTCAGGTAAACTGAGAGTGTAATAATGAAATTTAAACTATTTACCACATGCATAGGCAGGTCTATTACTCTCTCTTTTTAGAGTCAGGTTTAGTATAATTATCCCAGTAGCTGACACTTGCCTCCATCCCTGCAGGATGAACAGGAAGAGCAGGACAGATGTCTCTGACAGTGAAAGGGAGAGGAGGGTCACTGGAAATCCATTCCAGATACACAAGTTTCCTAAGGTTTTAGCTGAGCAGCCAGACATTAAAATCCAGAGAGCACAAGACAAAAACAAGCTGATGAATTCCATCGTCAGCTCTCCTGGGTCTCAGCCTGTGCTGAAGTCTCTGTTTTCAACTCCATCAACCAAAAATGTAAAGAAGAAAAACAGAGAAACGCTTGCAAATGATGTGAACTTAAAAGTCTGAAGTTAAGCAGAAAAATAGCTATTTTGGATCAGCAAATAATCTAGAATTAAACGAACTAATTTAAGTAGATGGTGGCAACTCCACTGTTGGCTCTCCACTGCCAAGCACTACAGTTGTCTCTGTAAAGAACCCCACAACACAGCTATATGCAGAGGATAAAGTAGCAGTCAAACTTGCAGCAGAACTTTAACCTGCTCTGGCAGATATGATTCTCTTACCAGTCACATGTTGATGGATAAATGACTTAGCTATGTGTCCAGCAACATCAGGAAAACAACAGGAACACAGAGAGACAGGAAATTACATCATAACAATGTAGCTCCACTAGAGAGGACAATCCATTATTCAAGTGTTAAATATAAAACACACTACCACCTAGTGGCAGGACTAATATGGCACTGGTTGTTCCACCCATGTCTATATATATATATAGCATGCTAACAGCTTTAGATTGGAAGCTCAGCAAACACCAAGTTTATTACCTGGTACATGCCTAGTAAAGTACAGGCTCGGAGCTACTTTGTTCAAGATAACACCGAAAAATGTATTTGTCCAATTTGTGCAGTAGCCGTCAGTTAAATCACATACATACTTCTTATAACTCTCAAGGACTCCATTTGTAAGATGCATTGTGGTAGACCCAGAAAGGAATTAAAGTAGCAGGGCCCTCTGATTCCTCCTTGAATTGTATTGTAACTGTACTGTCTGCCCTAATGTTGTAAAGCGCTGCGCAAACTGTTGGCGGTATATAAATCCTGTATATTAATAATAATAACTAAAGCGAAACTCTTTTTTTAGTTTTGGACAGAGTGGAGAGGGATTAGAACATCTATTAGATTTATATTGCTTTCTGCATCCCCGTAAGGGAGATTCCCCTTCTCTATTTGTCCTGCTTACCATCATCATTGAAACTAAAAGTAAAAGAAAATCTCAAATTTTGGGTTGTCCCTAGAAAGGTAATGGAAGGAAAAATCTTCCAATGAGAACACTTGTTCTGGTGACCTGGGAGGGGGGGGGGTCAAGGGTTTCCCTTCATTTGCAGGGATTTCCTCTCACTTCCTGTTTTGGATATGAGACAGGAAGTGAAGGGAAATCTCCCCAATGAAACAAAGATGGCAAGAAGACCTGACAGGGGTTATAGCCCTCCTTTATTCTATCCAAAATGAAAACAAAAAAGTTTTGCCTATAGTTTAAGTGTTTCCACCATTGACATGATTAGAGTATGCTTGTCAGTTTTTAACACTTGAGAAATAGTTTTGAGATGAATAACCATCATCATATTAAATATCTCACTCCTTGACCTGCTGTTCAGGCTCAGGCAGGGGTTGCCACCTTTAAATATACAAGTTTCTCCTCTTGAAATGCTTCTACATTGGCTTCTCCTAAACTGGTAAAAACCTCAAAAACTTGAACTAAACCTAACCTGAGTACAATTTCACCTAAGGCAAAATAACATAACATAACAATACCTGGATTTTGGCAAACAATAATATAGGGAAATAATAAATGTAATAAAGGAAATAAAAAATAATAAACATGAAAACTGGGGTCTTGCTGCAGGAAAGTCAAGGTGGTTTAAAAAAAATCCCATACTTAATTCAACTGGACTTTGCAGAAGTGGAGGAAACCATTTTCTCTACAGTTGTTAGCACATCAAATCGATGTTCACAATTCTACCTTCTGTACTCGGTTCAATGTCATCATTGCTTTTGGTCATGCTATTCATTCCTACCCTATTGGTAACAAACATATTACTTTGTAACATAAACTCTGGGCCTTATACCCACTTCTAACTATGGGATATGCACAACCGGATTGTATTCATCTAATTTGGCCTTGTCCAGTAATTTCCTGGTTTTGGAAACAAATTATTGATTTTCTTACTTCTTTGATCTCTGATCGTCTTTGTCTTATGGGCTTGTTTGAAGATCTTTGGCTCAGGTATGTCAGATTTTTTCGCAAGAACCGGTTTCTAGCTTATAAGCTGATAGCGCTTATATGGATGCAAACCTCCCCTCCCTCTGTATGTCAATGGATCAAACAGTTAATCAAATCACCCCCGTATGAAAAAGTAATATATGACATTAGGGGTTGTCATTAGGTATCACTAGATTTTTGACACTTGGTGTAAATCTAACCTTACTCTGAATACTAATAGGAGTCAATTATGTTTATTATACTCTGTTTTTTTAAATATGTGATGCATTAGACACACATACTTTTCTTGAAATTATGCTTTAACCCTTCTATAATAAGGTAGAAACAGCTGTTTGATGTTATATGAATTATATTGATTATCAGTCAACTGATATTAGATTGAGAATTTAGAAAGCTTCTGTGGTTTATCACTGTAAATCCTGTCTTTGTATCTTTTATGCAATAAACAGAGTTTAAAAAAAAACTCAGGCCTTAATCTACCATACTCACAGGAACTTTATGTACTCACAATATTATTAAAGCATATAATTGGTAAATACCTTAAACATCTAATACCACTTCTACTCTTCTATGCTGTCAGAAAGGTAATCTTATTTTGAAACAGGTCTGAAACCTAGTACTAAGGCTGGTCATACATGGTTTGAAACTCGGCTGGTTCAGCAAGAACCGGCCAAGATTCAAACCGTATTTGGGCAGACTGATCGTACCAAGTTGATTGATAAATCAAGTTGGGTATAACCAGTCTGCCAGATTCTCTTGTGATTATCGCTAGGGGCTGCTATAGCTGCTAGCGATAATCACTGTCTTCTGTCACTGTCTGACAGCTTCACCCGCCCCGCCGAGAGCAAACAATTGCATGCGTGTGGTGATGGGGAAATCGTGCAATTTTCTTTCCTGCAACCCGTGGTTGCAGGAAAGAAATTTGCACAGTGTATGGCCTGCCTAAGCTACATAAGGCTTTATACTGAGTTGTGCTAAAAGTGTATTACTGTAGTTCGACCTCATGAATATAAATGGATTATACAGGGGAGAGTAGGATGAGATCAGTGTGTGACTGGGAGAGTGCCTGAAATTAACTAGTCCATGCAGAAGCTTACTTTAATTTTCAACTGTATTATTTATTCAGCTTATCCTGTTTTGTAATGAATAATCTCCATTATTTAAAATGCCAAAAAAGGACTCTATTAATAATATATATTCAGTAGAATTCCCAGCTCTGCCCAGCTTCTGTGGCTATTACAAAACCAGATAATGATGACATTAAATGGTCAATTAGCTATAATGCAGCTTCTAGACATGAGCTACATTTGCGATACTAAACGTTGGCTGCTTATGTGTGCTGCATGCACATGTGTTGGCAAGGAATATGCTGACTGGAGGAGAGAGCAGAGGAATAATCCCATCAGTGTGCTGCTGTTGCTTCACTGTCCAATCACAGGCTGGGGCAGCAAGATCATGTATTTGTATTGCTGTAATGGCAAGTAAGAAAAATGATGTCACCACCTGGCTTTGCTTGTGGCAGGACTAAATGAAAAGCGTAATTGTGTCCTTTTTTTCTCATAAGACATTTTCTTTTCCTCAGTAGGAAGAGTGTATTTTGGAACTTTGTCCCTCCTCCTAAAACCCAATACACTCTATTTTAAACTGTCCCAAAGAGCACTTTAGTTAGGCAGCACGTTCAGATTTAAAGGTGAGCTTGGGCTAAAGAAAACATTACCCTTATAGTGGGGCCCCCTCCACACTGGGTTATGGGTTAAATGCTTGTCTAGGGTGCATAGGAAAAAGGTGTAATAATTGCCTTATTCCTCTCTCTTGCAGTCCCTGGAAGACACTCCTCTTTTCTGCTGACCGGTCATGTCTCTCTGATGTCATCATGTACAATGCAGAATCATTGGTTCAGTATTGTACGTGAGGATGCTGAGGGCCAACCCACAACCTGGGAGTAATGGAGAGTGCTGGCTGCCAGGGGAGTAAGGAATAAAGTACATATTCTACTCAGCTAATTCCCCTTATAATCTGGAGAGCTCAAGATCATCAGCCAGCCGCTTGTAAAAACGTAAATTGTCTTTCTGAGCCTCTTAAAACAAGCAAACACAAATAGCGTTCTTCAGCGAAATATAGGCAAACAGTCCTTAGTCCTGGTAATAATGAAGACCACAAAAAGGCTCATAACCACTATCCCCATTACACACTTGGGATTAGGGTTCCTGTCTGTTTCAGGATGCAAGAGAAGCCATAGGAGCTCAGCAAAACTAGGTCTCAATCGCCAGACAGCCCACACAATCTCAAAGCTGTGGAGTACTCCACACCACCTCATAGAAACCTAATGATGATGTCCTGCTGCTTTTTAAGCCTCCCTTGCAGGTGGGTTAACCCTTTTGGGATCAAAGGCCCTGTAATCAAGTTTTGAAGGCTCTCTCCCACCCAGGCCCGGACTGACCATAGGGCCGCCCGGTCCAAGGCCTATTGATGTTCAGGCCGCACAGCGGGAGGTAAGTGGCGATCTCGGCCTGGATAGGGTTAACACAGGCCGCGGTTGCTGTGCCTCCTGGGTCTGCCCCGCCCACACTCCCCGGGGATGTGTGGGCGGGATGCTTGAACCCAGAAGAGGAAAGCTGGAGACAGCCTGTGACTCAGCCTTGATCCTAGGGTGAGTAATCTCACCCTGTCTCCTGCCTCCAGTCCCACTGCATAAAACTAATTTACGGGGTGCTCTGTGGGATTTGATGTGGGGGGGGCTTTGGTAAGCAGAGACCCCCTTATGTCAGAGTCCACAGTGTCCCCCCCTTAATCAGGTTTCCCCTTTACATTGGAGTCCACAGAGCTCCCCCTTACAGTAAGTGGAAATTCTGCAGACTCTAAGGGGGTTCTGTGTGGACTCTGATGTAAAGCGGGGTTCTGTGTGGACTCTGATGTAAAGGGGGGTTCTGTGTGGACTCTGATGTAAGGGGGGGTTCTGTGTGGACTCTGATGTAAGGGGAGGTTCTGTGCGGACTCTGATGGAAGGGGGTGTGTCT
>BLSH010211493.1:842732-869196 GCA_018402905.1 Glandirana rugosa | reverse complement strand
TCCCTGGTGGCCCTGTATACCGCTCCCTGGTGGCCCTGTATACCGCTCCCTGGTGGGCCTGTATACCGCTCACTGGTGGCCCTGTATACCGCTCCCTGGTGGCCCTGTATATCGCTCTCTGGTGGCCCTGTATACTGCTCCCTGGTGGCCCTGTATACTGCTCTCTGGTGGCCCTGTTGTTTATTTAACAGAACAACCTATCCTGCAGATGTAGCAGTTAGAGGAAAGAGATAAACCCTTTCCCACCAACAGGGTGCTTAGAATGATCAGCTTTTATTTATGTAAAACCTTTATCCCAAAAGGAAAAAAAAACTGTTGCTGTAACCGGTTAAAGTGTTAGCTAGAGTTAATAAATCTAAGAGGATTGTACAATCAGATTGTATAGTGTGTGGTTAGCCGTAGATGGGTTAACATATGAGGGTGGGGGGATGTATTGTGGAGGGGAAAGAGGGTGGTTGTAGGATGAGGGGGGGGGGGCACCAAAATGCACCTTCGCCTGTGTGGACAAAAATCCTTGCACCGGCCCTGACAGTGGGGAAGAGGAACACCACAAGCGTAATTTTTTCTCTAGCCCAACGCAGCAGGTCTGTGCCTATAGGCTATTAGAGGTAAGGCATATAGTCAGACTATACATTTTATTGCTATCTTTAGCAGAAATCCAGGTAATTCATATATACTTATTTACATATTTTCTCTATATTCTAAACTGATTTATGACCAGTAAAACAATGTGTGTAAAAGAGGTAATCTTAGCAGAGGGGTGTTGCTTTGGACACCAAGGTTGTGTGCTTAGGGGCTCCTGTGATAAAAATATGGCCTTCTTACGCAGTAAATGCCATGAACAGTGTAAGGCTCAATTCACACTAGTGCGTTTTTTGATGCATTTTGCAGAAATGCAGGGAATTTTTTTAACATGGTTTCCCACAAAAAGTAGTGTTTTGCATGTAACAGACTTCAATGGGCATGCAAGAAAAAAGCAAGTGCTGCGTTTTTACCACAATTTTGCCGCGTTTTGCGTTTTTAAATCTGCATAGCAACAAAATACCCCCCCCCCCCATAAAAAAATTAAAAAACGCAAATCGCTGAAAAATTGTGGTAAAAAGCAGTGAAAAAACGCTGAAAAGCAAAATGCATTGATGTGAATAAAGCCTAACAGAGGACCCCCTCACTGTAAATAATTGCAATACGTGAAAAGGAGCATGAAACAATCGCTGACTACAAAGTATAGGTAAGCTGCCATGTTATTTCCAGAATTGCACAATCCCATGCTCTATAAAACACACAAGGGCCTGGCGTCTGGCATGGTGTTATTCTTAGAACACTTCCTCATACCGCTCTATTTTAGCACACTCATATCAGTTTTCATCTTTCTCACCTAGGTATTTATCAATAAAAAAAAACAAACTTTGTTGTGCTTCAAAACCAGTAATACTCTGCATGAAAGAGACCTGCACAAAGAAAAACCAGCACGGGAAAATGTTATAAAAATGTGTTTTAGTGTATTTGTGTGCAAAAAAAAACTAATAATTAAATATGTGTAAAATAAATCTGTGAAAAAATACAAATAATAAAATACATTAGGACCATTGCATGCTTACAAAGTGGAAAACAGGTTAACCACTTGCTTACTGGGCACTTAAACCCCCCTCCTGGCCAGACCAATTGTCAGCTTTCAGCGTTGTCGCATTTTGAATTACAATTGCGCGGTCGTGCAACGTTGTACCCAAAAAAAATTTTTATCATTTTTTTCCCCACAAATAGAACTTTCTTTTGGGGGTATTTGATCACCTCTATAAACAAACAAAGAGCGTCCTTTTTGAAAAAAGAACATTTTTTTTAACCTTTTGCTATAATACATATCCAAAATAAATATAAAAAAAAAAATCGCAATCAGCATATATTGATTGGGTTGCGCAAAAGTTATAGCATCTACAAACTATGGGAATTGATTTATGGCGTTTCTATTATTTTAATTTTTTTTTACTGGTAATGGCGGCGATCTGCGATTTTTATCGGGACTGTGATACTGCAGCGGAAAGATCGAACATTTTTTACACTTTTTTGGGACCACTGACACTTATACAGCGATCAGAGCTAAAAATAGCCACTGATTACTGTATAAATGTCATTGGCAGGGAAGGATTAATCTGTAGGGGGCGATCTAAGGGTTAAGTGTGTTCCCTCATTGTGTTCTAACTGTGTGGGGGCTGGGCTGGCAGGGGCATAACAGATCTAACTGATCCCAGGTGACAGGGATCAGTAAATCTCTGTTAGGTCCCCTGACAGAACGGGGAACTGCTATGTTTACATTGGCGGTTCCCCGTTCTGCCTCTGTATTAGGCGATCGCGGGTCACCACGGACAGCAAGTCCGCCCGACCTGTGGGCACGCTCACGCAGCATGCGGCGGGCGCAAGCGTGTGCCAGCGGCGGCTGTGAGGGCGCGTGGGGAGCGCGCAAAGGGGTGGACATCCATGGACGCCCCCCTGGCAATTCAGGTCCGCGCTGTAGCCGTCTTTTGGCTATAGAGCGGATCTGTAGTGGTTAATCATGTGAATAAATATATATAAATAGCTAGACTATATACTGTAAATATACATTTATACAATACATTTTATAATACATTTATATAAATGGCTAAACTAGAAACCTAAACAGTGCTGTGTGTGCGCCTAAATGGGTGTTGTTACAAGGACAATGGGAATGAAAAGAAATCTCTCCAAAATAAAGGGTAATCCTTCAGACACTTATCCCAGTTAGAAGATTTCCCTACACCTCCCGATTTGGTGACAACTGCAAAATAAATTTCCAATCACTGTCTGTCCCTATGGAAATGGTTGGTTGCCATTAGAAATACAGTAGAGAAGATAAATATCCTCAATAAGGTGCAGCTGGGACAGGAGCCTCTCCTACCTCTGCATCACCTAGCTGTGTTCTGCATTGTGCGTAGTCCTGCTGATTATAATGGGAGATCGCAGCTGATTATAATGGGAGATCGCAGCTGATTATAATGGGAGATCGCAGCTCTCCCTATGTAACCAGCGGCACTGCACTCCACTCCACTCCACTCCACTCCACTCTTGGTGTGACAGTCACCCGCTCTATGCCAGGAGCTCTGTGTATGCCTGGTAAACAAAGCTCAATGCCCAGTTGTGGGAGAACTCCACGCTCTATCCAAAGTTAGAAAAAAGGTTTTAGCTGTAGATAAACTTTAAAGTGACACTAAAGGATACCTTTAGTATCCAAAAACAATCCATGCATATCACTATTTAATGACCCTGTCATATATTTTTCATGAAATTGTTTCTTTCTGTATTTTTATGCCTTCTTGTAACGTCCATTGTGAGCTCACAAACCTCTCCTTTTCCTTCTCACTTCCATTTGTTTGGAATAATCAGTGCGTGTTAAGCTGGCCATACATTATACAATTTTCTTATTCAATTTCCATTAGATTTGCCTTCAACTATGCAGTACAAAGACCTGCCTGACTGCTTACAAATTGAAAGTGTTTAACAGGGCCGTCTTAATAGCATCATGGGCCTCTGGGCAAAGTAATACTCTGGGGCCCTTACCCTTACTACTATCAAGAATTAAAGTAAGAATAGTTGATAAAAATAAACATATATTTAATACTTTCAATAAAATTGATTTTAAACAATAAGAAAACATACCATAAATCAAAGACTAATATCAAAACAGCGGCACAATACTCATGGGAAGCAAAAGGACACAGTATGGGGGGGGAGGGGGGGGGTCCGGAGAGCACAATACTGGGTTTAGGAGGACACAGTAAAGGTTCCAGGACGCTGTCCTGGACACAGCCATCCTTGGACTGCTTAGCAAAAAGGGTGACTGTACCGGATAATCTGGGACAGTTGGCAAGTATGACATTATGCAAGATTATCATGGGGCCCCTATGCACTTGGGGCCCCTGGGCACTGCCCAGGGGTGCCCATTCATTAAGATGGCCATGGTGTTTAGGTCTGACCTCCTATTATATGGTTTTGGTAAACCTAAAGGAAAATTGTACAAGAAAACTATATTGTATGGCCAGCCTTAGTTGCGCTTATGTGCTTCATTGTATGCACACTACACATTCCATAATTCATAGTCCTTAGCCCATCTCGGGAGCAAGCAAAAGAGGGTGGCAACATGCTTGTGCACAACCATGGAGAATGAATGTAGCCACACTCTAACAGCATGTCTGATTAGAGCGACATGAAAAGGGAATTTGGGGGATTTTGAAAGTAGTTCCTGCACTACTTTTTGCAAGTTCAGATGCGACTTGCATAGACATCTGTGCATGAAGTCACACAGATGTCTTCCAAGTCGCACTGATATGGGGCTTTAAAATCTTGCAATTTCAAGGGAAGTTACATGATTTCAAAGTATAAGATTGGCCACTACTGCTTCTGCCTTTTTTTGTTTCAGTGTAAAAGAACCTCGTGAGTTTTTTGAAAGTCAATGATGATGTTTGGGCAATCACGGGAGATGACTAGCTACAGATTTCACAACTTCCTGACTTTTTTCTTATTTATGTTCTAATATGATTGTCTAATCTAATGCACTGCTGTAGCTGGTTTATCAATTGACAAACAAGTAATTAGATAAATTATATAGTTGACTCAAGCAGGGTTGCTGACTGTCAGTAAATTTACCGACGGTTTATAAAAATCAGTGATTGGTACAACTGTCTGCAAATATCAGGGCTGACAATTTGCCATGCTGCTTTGACTTTTTAAAGTGGATGTAACCCCACCACTCACCCAGTATAAATGAATGGCATAGTATTAATGTATATGCACATGCAAGCCTCCTGCATGTATCCCTACCTTGCAAATGCCAGCCCTTTCAGCTGTAGCAGACTTGCAAAACACTGGAATCAGTGGGTGTCTCTCTTTTCTGAAGCTCGGGGGTGGAGTTGTGATGTCACAAGACTTCCCACCCAGCTATATACGGAGAGCTGGAGGAGAAAGGAGGGGGGAGTGTGAAGCTCTCTTTGCTCCGTGCAGGAGATAAGAATATGACCTGTCAATCACACAGCATGGAATGAAATGTCTCCTATTTATCCCTCAGTCCCTCCTTCTGAAAAAAAAATACCCTACGAAAAGGATAAGGGTATTACTCAGAGTTGGATTAACTCTTCGTGGCAAAACTGGGCACAAATTACATGATATCCTCTCCTCTACAAGGTAGAAGTGTCAGTATTTTTTTTTCGGGTTTACTTTAAGTGTAAATCGGGCAAATTACTTGTTATGGGTATTATCAGTGTTTCCATATTGTATTTATACTGTCCATAAAGACATGGATGAGCAAGTTTGGGGTGGAGGAACTTGACTGGCCTGCACAGAGTCCTGACCTCAACCTGACAGAACACCTTTGGGACGTATTAGAGCAGAGACTGCGAGCCAGGCCTTCTCATCCAACATCAGTGCCTGACCTCACAAATGCGCTTCTGGAAGAATGGTGAAACATTCTCATAGACACACTCCTAAACCTAGTGGACAGAACTCCCAGAAGAGTTGAAGCTGTTATAGCTGCAAAGGGGTCAATATTGAACCCTATGCGTGCAAAGGCAGGTGTCACAATACTTTTGGTAACAGTGTATTTTTTATAGGAGTTCTGTCATTTTTCAGTTTGTCCATAAAAATGTGCTCCGTCAGTAAATTTTACATGTTTTGTCAGTAAAAAATGCTGAGGGAGGTTAGCAACACTAAGAAATCAATACCACTGCTCTCAAGTTGTCAGTGTCTTGATTAATGTTATAATATACTACTTCATTCAGTCTGAGCATGAATATTTTGAATACATAAAGGAATATGAGAGAAATGTGAAAGCTGCCAGTGTGTGTGTTTTTTCATTTCCTATGTTGCTTAAACTGGATGGACGAGTGTCTTTTTTCAACCAGATTAACTATGCAACAAATCCAAACACAGTCAACAACAATCTAAAGCCCCGTACACACAGTACAACGGTTGTACAACCAGCTTGTTGTACGATCATCTGACCGTTAGTATGCGTGATTAGAACAGCAGTCATACAACGGTTGTACAGCTGAAGTTGGATGAGCAGACTAGAAAACGTTGGTTGTACAACAAGCGGTTGTATGACTGTAGTACCGTGTGTACAGAGAAGTTGGTCCAACAAAGTTGTACGTGCAAAACACACATGCTCAGAAGTCAGGAATGCCCAGAAGTGTCCGTTCTGGGAAACCTACGTTCCTAATTCACAAATCACATTCACCTGAACTCCCTCGTTATACGCTCTTAACACATCACTACGTTAGACTTGGTTGTACAATCGCTTAGCGCATGTCAGTACGCGAGACACAACAGCCAACATCCAACTTGGTCCAAAGTTGGATGTTTGGTTGTACAACCGTTGTACCGTGTGTACAGGGCTTTAGTAAGGTCACAGCGGTAAAGTGAATGAAAAACCCAACAATGAGTTGCTCATATTGGCTTGTTAAACATACCATTGAAATCATTTTTGTTATAGCTTTTAAAAAACAGATATGTTTGAGTGCAAAAAAAAAACAAAACCTGCTAATCTAGCCAGAAATCTTGTAAGGTGATAATTTCCTGTCTCCCCTAAAGCTGAATACACACTACACTTGTTCGAATGAATTTAGACTTACCTTCAACTATGTAGTACAAGGACCTGCCTGTGCATATGTAGCCAATGGTCCCCTTAGGGGTGGCTGGTTAGTGTGGTTCACCTGCTCACAACTGCCCTCAATCACACTCCTACTGACATCCAAACTGCTGTTTTTATTTGGGGATTGAACTTGGATAGGGATTGGGGTGGTTATGGGATGCCCAAGAATCAACAGTTCTGTACAAGGGACCACTATATACACTTTCCAGTATATACACTCCTTCAACTTCTCTCCAGCACACTTCTTGCTTCTCTGACAACTCCTGGTTCCTCTCTCCTGCACACTTCTTGCTTTGCACTGATGGAAGGAAATTTACCAAGCCTCCAAACAGACTTGTACAGCCTAGCTAGCACATGTGACACCTGATGTAGATGTACCAGGCCTCTGGACCACCCTTTGTGGGTATGGGGTTGAGCTTCCCCTGTGTAGCAAAGTCAGTTAGTTGGTTCGAGCTAGCCACGATGGACTAGATCTCCCAGCCCATCTGCACACTGTCCATAACAACAGGTCCCTGTCTCCTCCTGCACCTCTTCCAGACTGTCTTCCTCCCAATCTGCATTGTGCACCTCCACTCCCCTGGGCTGTGTCACTCACTTGTAGTTCCTCCCGGAGATCTCTCTAATAGAGTTCTCTCCTGCTGTCCTCTTCCGCTCACCCTTGTGCCTCTCCACCAGGCTCTCGCTCTCTCCTCCTGGCGGCCCTCGAGCTCTCCCAGGCCGAGGTCACCCCCCCCAGACTAGGGGTGCCCTCAGGCCCTGACAGCCTCCACACTACTCCATCTCAATCACTTCCACCCGAACATCTCCTCCCCCCACTGGGCAAAGAAAGCATATAAGGAGGCCTGCTCCCTGCCAATCCAGGTTGGTGATTTGTCAGGGCTCCTTAACATACATCAGAAAGCCTCACCTTCTCTTCCCATCCCCTTTTCCAGAACTTTCTGAAGAAGAGGGGAGGGATAACCAAGGGGTGTTGCTTCCTACAGTCTCCAGTCCTCCCTGGGCCACTCCCCTGCCCAGAATCAAAACAAACAATCAGGCCTGACTCCTGACTAAATTTGCCTACTCTAAACAAAAATCTACTTCTAAGCACCTACCTATGGTAGAGGGTGCCACACATACAAATTGAAAGTGTTTAGGTTTGACCTCATATTATATGGTTTTGGTAAATCTAAAGGAAAAAATCTAAAGAGAATAGTTTAGTGTGTATCCAGCTTAACTGTCATTCATTCAGTTTGTTTCCAAATGTCTTTGTGGAATACAAAACCCTTCCTCCCCTTGTCATGGAGAAGGGGAATAGGAGTGGAGTAATGTAGTACTGTCCTAGGGTAAAAGCACTGTTTCTCTATAAATAATGTACAGTGAGCATTGTCACTGACATAAACTGCTGGGGATTATTATTGCAGGTGCAGATACCAATGTTGGGGGTTATTGTTGCAGTCACTGACATACAGTGCCTTGAAAAGGTATTCATACCCGTTGAAATTTTCCACATTTTGTAATGTTACAACCAAAAACATGAATGCAGTTTATTGGGATTTTATGTGATAGACCAACACAAAGTGCCACATAATTGTGAAGTGGAAGAAAAATGATAAATGGTTTTCAACATTTTTTTCCAAAAAAATATGCGTGGCGTGCATTTGTATTCAGCCCCCTGAGTCTTTTTGGGGATGTCTCTAACAGCTTTGCACATCTAGAGAGTGAAAGTTTTGCCCATTCTTCTTTGCAAAATAGCCAAAGCTCTGTTAGATTGGATAGAGAGTGTCTGTGAACAGCAATTTTCAAGTCTTGCCACATGACTATGCTTTGATTTAAACCAATCCATTGTAGTTCTGGCTGTATGTTTAGGGTCATCGTCCTGCTGGGTGGTGAACCTCTGCCCCAGTCTCAAATCTTATGCAGACTCTAAGAGGTTTTCTTCTAAGATTGCCCTGTATTTGGCTCCATCCATCTTCCCATCATCTCTGACCAGCTTCCCTGTCCCTGCTGAAGAAAAGCAACCCCACAACATGATGCTGCCACCACCATGTTTCACAGTGTGGATGGTGTGTTCAGGGTGATGTGCAGTGTTACTTTTCTGCCATACATAGCATTTTGGTTTTAGGCCAAAAAGTTCAATTTTGGTCTCATCTGACCAGAGCACCTTCTTCCACCTGTTTGCTGTGTCCCCCACATGGCTTCTTGCAAACTGCAAATGGGACTTCTTATGGCTTCTTTCAACAATGACTTTCTTCTTGTCACTCTTCCATAAAGGTCAGATTTGTGGAGTGCGCGACTAATAGTTGTCCTGTGGACAGATTCTCCCACCTGATCTGTGGATCTCTGCAGCTCCTCCAGAGTTACCATGGGCCTCTTGGCTGCTTCTCTGATTAATGCTCTCCTTGCCCGACCTGTCAGTTTAGGTGGATGGCCATGTCTTGGTAGATTTGCAGTTGTGCCATACAATTTCTATTTTCGGATGATGTATTGAACAGTGCTCCAAGAGATGTTCAAAGCTTGGGATATTTTTTTATAACCGAACCCTGCTTTAAACTTCTCTGCAACTTTATCCCTGACCTGTCTGGTGTGTTGCTTGGCCTTCATGATGCTGTTTCTTCACTAAGGTTCTCTAATAAACCTCTGAGGGCTTCACAGAACAGCTGTATTTATACTGAGATTAAATTACACACAGGTGGACTCTATTTACTAATTAGGTGACTTCTGAAGGCAATTGGTTCCACTAGATTTTAGTTAGGGGCATCAGGGTAAAGGGGGCTGAATACAAATACATGCCACACTTTTCAGATATTTATTTGTAAAAAATTTGGAAAACCATTCATCATTTTCCTTCCACTTTACAATTATGTGCTACTTTGCGTTGGTCTATCACATAAAATCCCAATAAAATACATTAACGTTTTTGGCTGTAACATGACAAAATGTGGAAAATGTCAAGAAGCATTAATACTTTTTCAAGGCACTGTATATGCTGAGGGTTAATATTGCAGACAATGCTGTCAATGCTGGGGGTTATTATTGCAGACACTGACACCAATGCTGATGGTTATTTCAGACACTGCTGTCAATGTTGGGGGTTATTATTGCAGACCATGTTGTCAATGTTGGGGGTTATTATTGCAGACACTGCTGTCAATGTTGGGGGTTATTATTGCAGACCATGTTGTCAATGTTGGGGGTTATTATTGCAGAGACTGACACCGATGCTGGGGGTTATAATTGCAGATACTGACACCAATGCTGGGGGCTATGGCTATTACTACAGACACTGACACCAATTCTGGAGGTTATTATAGCAGACACTGAAACACCAATACTAGGGGCTATTATTAAAGTCACTGACACCAATTCTGTGGGTTATTATAGTAGTCACTGGCACCAATACTGGGAGTTATTCATACAGACACTGGCACCAATACTTGGGGTTACTAATGCAGACTAGACATGTGCAATTTGTTTAGTTACAAATCGAAATTTGGATGACATTTTCGTTAATCGGAGGTATCCTAATCACAATAGTAACTACAGTATTTTTTAACTAATCTGAAATAAATTATAATGAAACAACAAATTCATTAACCACTCCAGGTCCGCGCTATAGCCGAAGTACGGCTCCAGCGCGGACCTGAAATGCCCGGAGGACGTCCATGGACGTCCTCCACTGCACACGCTCCAGGCGCGCTCCAGGCGCGCCCCCTGGCGGCAGCGGCGGCGCGCGCATGCGCGCCGCACGCTGCGCGAGCGTGCCCATGGGTCGGGCGGACTCGATGTCCGCCCGAGACCCGGCGATCGCCTTTGGGAGCCTCAGAACGGGGAACCGCCGTTGTAAACACGGAGGTTCCCCGTTCTGTGACAGGGGACACAGCAGATCTACTGATCCCTGTCACTGGGATCAGTTAGATCTGTTATGTCCCGGCCAGCCCTGCCCCCCCACAGTTAGAACACACCCAGGGAACATATTTAACCCCTTCACTGCCCCCTGCAGGTTAACCCCTTCACTGCCAATGACATTTATACAGTAATCAGTGGACATTTAAATTTCTGATCGCTGTATAAATGTCATTGGTCCCAAAATTGTGTAAAAAATGTCCGACATGTCC
Source organism: Glandirana rugosa (assembly GCA_018402905.1). NCBI lineage: Eukaryota > Metazoa > Chordata > Amphibia > Anura > Ranidae > Glandirana > Glandirana rugosa. Next base: position 858,444 of record BLSH010211493.1, on the reverse strand, counting down.
GCCCCAATATCGCAGTCCCGATAAAAATCGCAGATCGCCGCCATTACTAGTAAAAAAAAAAAAATAATAAAAACGCCATAAATCAATTCCCAGTTTGTAGACGCGATAACTTTTGCGCAAACCAATCAATATACGCCGATTGCGATTTTTTTTTTTACCAAAAATATGTAGAAGAATATAAATTGGCCAAAACTGATGAATAATTTTTTTAATGGATTTGTACTTTAGCAAAAAGTAAAAAATATTGTTCTTTTTTGCAAAATTGTCGCTCATTTTTTGTTTATAGCGGCGATCAGAAATGACGCAGAGGGGATCAAATACCACCAAAAGAAAGCTCTATTTGTGGGAAAAAAAGGACGCAAATTTTATTTGGGTACAACGTCGCACGACCGCGCAATTGTCATTCAAAGAGCGACAGCGCTGAAAGCCAAAAATTGGTCTGGGCAGGAGGGGGGTTTAAGTGCCGGGTAAGGAAGGGGTTAATTTCATTCAGATCCGAAATAACATAATGACACGATGAATGATCCAAATTGATTCAGATTCACTTCGTTTTTATGGTGCGTTGACATTTCGTATTATTAAATAAAATGTACTACATATGAAATTGAAACATATTGCAATAAATACAGTAAGGTATAAGGCTCGGTTCACTTATATGGGGGATGTAAATGTTAAGTTATGACACCCCAAAACGGTGTGGACACCCATGAGATCCCATTCCAGTGTGAGGAAAAAAAGGGTCCTGCACCTTTTTTGTGCGGATTTGGTGCCATTCGAGCCATACAAATGAATAGCTCAAATTGCACTGCACAGACATTGCATGTGATTTGAATAGGAATGCGGTGCGATTCCTACCTGAATCACATGCGGTGTCCCACACCGCATAATGTGAACCTAGCCTAAGGCCTCATGCACACAGGACATTTAAAAATGTTATAAAAAAAGTCAGTAGCTTTATAGTGAGTTTTTCTGCTTTTTTTAGCGTTATTGCACTAGCGTTTTTGAGCGTTTTTCCGTGTTAGCATTTTTTATTATTTATTTTTTTTCAATGGATCAAAAACGTCCAAAAACGTTGGTGAGATGCGTTTGAATGTTTTTACAGCTGAAAAATATCTCTCAGAACCCACTAGTCTTGGGTTTTTTTACAACTCAAGAACACCCCAACCAAAAACCGTTGATAACAGCCTATGTGGGCATGGACACATAGGATAACATGATGGGGGGTTTATTGACTGTAGGAAAAAACGTCTGAAGCTAAAAAACAGCAGCTAAACGTCCAAAAACATCCTGTGTGCATGAGGCCTAAAAGTGAAAGAAGATGATGATTCCTACCTATTGTGTTTGGGTTGGATGTAGGTGAATCCATCAGAATCTCTGAATCATTACATAAGGAATGAATCCAAAATTCATTTTGTTCCTTCATTATGTTATCATCTGGAGATTCTGATTGATCCACTTCCATCCAACCCAAACACAGTGCATCATGATTTCTGCTGCCAGACTCATCCATCTTACAAACCACTCAGCGTCTGCTACCCCTCTCTGCCAATCCCTCCACTGGCTGCCACTCGCCCAACAAATTAAATTCAAAATACTAACAATAAGTTACAAAGTCATCTACAATTCTGCCCCCAGCTACATCACTAACCTAGTCTCAAAATACCAACCTAATCGTCCCCTTTGATCCTCCCGCTCTCTAGTTCCCTCATCACCTACTCCCATATTCGCCTCCAGGACTTCTCCCGAGCCTCTCCCATCCTCTGGAATTCCCTACTCCAATCTGTCAGACTGTCTCCAAATCAAAATCACTTTTAGGTGATCGCTAAAAACTTTTAACAAACGAACATGTAAAATAAATACAGCCACTCTTCCAAAATAAAAATCGATTCAGGAACAATGAATATATTAAACTAATTTCAAAAACAAATTGTCCTAACAGAACAAATATGATGAAAGTAAATTAATAACTTAACAATTGAATATGAAACAAAACAAAAGTTTCCGTTGTGCACATCTCTAATGCAGACACCGATACCAATGATGGGGGTTTTATTTTAGTCAGTGACACCAATGTTGGAGGTTATTATTGAAGAATGAAGTTTATTCTTGGGCTTTTGTCTTAGCCAATGGAAAGCAGTGGGGGAAGGAGACCAATCCTTACAACCTCAGAAACCATTCAAAAACACCCAAAAAAGTGCAAAAACATACAACTTGCGTGTTTACAGATGTACCCAATTCTGCTTCAAAAGCAGCTAATGTACCTTTTGGAGTGTCAGGCAACAAGCTACAGGCACCTCAGTGCTCATATGTGAATGCCCACCATTTAAAAGTGAGGGTCAACCTGGCATGCTCATAGAAGATGCGGATCAACCAGATGTGTGAAGAATTTTGAGGTGATGGTTGAAAAACAAAAAAAACATGCAAAGAACACATTACAGTATATTGGCTGTTCCCTTATGCTGGGAGCTCCCAGCTCATTTTAGATGTCTGCCACAGGGATTTTAATAGAGGGTAGTCTGTGGCAGTTTGGCTGGGAGCTGAGAGTCCAGATCCACCAGAAAAGCTCAGATTTCAAAGGAAACCTGTACTGAGAGAAAACAAAAGGTGTTACAGTGGTCTTACTTCTAAAAATGCTAGTCTTGGCCGGTTTAAGGTTCAGCACATGCATACGAATCAGTGGAGTCAGAACTCATGATCCACATCACTTCATATCAGGGATTCAGAAAGTAATGTAGCCACTGGATCAGGCTGAAAGCCAAACTACAAGCATTTTCAAAAGGGTAGTTGAATTGCTTCCTCCATAGTGCTTACTTAAAGATGAAGCAAACCCAGATGGGGTTTACTTCCTCTACAGTCCCCTGAAAATTAGAAGCATAATGGGCTACTATGCATCGCATAGTAGCCCATTATGTGCCACTTACCTGCAAACGTAGCCTGCGATATCCAGCGATGTCCCCTGTGCTGGCCGCGTCCATCTTCAGCCCCTCTTCCTTCTGGGGCCGCGACTTTGGCGCTGTGACTGGCTGGAGTCGCATGACGTCACTCCCACGCATGCGCGCGGGAGCCGCCAGTCACGGCACAGTGTCAGTGGAGAAACAACACGGAGGCCGTTTCTTCACTGCGCATGTGCTGAAATGACGTCGGCACATGCAGAACACTGCATATCTCCATAACCATGCAGGTTTGGGAGATATGCAGGGCACCTACAGGTAAGCCTTATTCTAGGCTTACCTGTAGGTTAAAGGGGTTGTCACAGGTTGACAACCACTTTAAAGTATATAGTTACATAGTTAGTGAGGTTGAAAAAAGACCATCAAGACCAACCTATGTGTGTGCTTTTATATCAGTATTACATTGTATATCCCTCAATGTTGTGATCCCTTAGGTGTCCATCTAATAGTTTTTTTTAATTATCTATACTCCCAGCTGAAACCATTGTTTGTGGAAGAGAATTCCACAATCTTACTGCTCTTACCATAAAGAACCCTTTATGCAGTTTAACCAGTCGCTGACCGCCCGTCATGGATTGACGGCGGCAGCGTGGCTGGATATCGCCGTCCCCTGACGGCGGTTGCGAGATCACGGAACGAGAGCACGTGCGCCACTGGAGGCGCACTCGCGCGCTCATTGTGTAGAGGGGGAGCCAGAGAGCGGGTAGGGCAGACTCGATGTCTGCCAGCTACCCGCGATCGCTCCCCCGCAGTGAAATAATGGGATCCGTGTGTGTAAACAATGGATCTCTGTTCTGACAGGGGAGAAGGAGAGTGATCGCATGCTTCCTGTATATGGGAGCGGCGATCACTCTCCTCCCCCAGTCAGCAACACATCCCAGGGAACAAAGTTAACCCTTTGATCAACCCCTAGTGTTAACCCCTTCCCTGCCAATGACATTTCACACAGTAAACATTGCATTTTCATAGCACTGATCGCTGTATAAATGTCAATGGTCCCAATTGCTGCCATTACTGGTAAAAAATAAAAAAAAATAAAACCCCATAAATTAATTCTCATGGTTTGTAAACGCGGCAACTTTTGCGCAAACCAATCAATATACGCCAATTTCGATTTTTTTTTTTTACCAAAAGTATGAGGAAGTATATATATCGGCCAAAACTGATGAATAAATGTTGTTTTTTTATATTTTTTTTGGATTTGTATTTTAGCAAAAAGCAAGAAATACGGGGTTTATGCAAAATTGTCGCAGAAGTGACAAAGAGGTGATCAAATACCACCAAAAGAAAACTCTATTTGTGGGAAAAAAATGATGGCAATTTCGTTTGGGTACAGAGCCGCACAACCGCACAATTGTCAGTTAAAGCGACGCAGTGCCGAATCACAAAAAGTGCTCTGGTCCTAAAGGGGGAAATCCTTCCGGGGCTGAAGTGGTTAAGGTTAAACCGCCTTTCTTCTAGTTTTAGAAAATGGCTGCGTGTCTGTGTGCTCCCTTGCACAGAATAGTCTTGTCCCTATTGTGGGGTACCTGGTACAGTATTTGTACATTGAAAATCATATTCCCTCTTAAGTGTCTCTTCTCCAGAGAGAATACGTTCAGTGCTCATAATCTTTCCTCATAACGAAGGTCCTTCAGTCCCTTAATTAGCTTTGTTGCCCTTCTCTGAACCCTTTCCAGTTCCATGACATCCTTCCTGAGGACTGGTGCCCAGAACTGGACGGCATACTCCAGGTGCGGCCTCACCAGAGACTTGTAGAGTGGTAGAATTATTGATTTATCCCTGGAGTTAATCCCTTTCTTGATGCATGCCAATATTTTGTTACCTTGCTTGCAGTAGCTTGGCATTGCCCGCCATTGCTGAGCCTGTCCTCTACTAGGACCCCTAGGTCTTTTTCCATCCTAGATTCCCCCAGAGGCTCTCCCTCTAGTGAGTAGTTTACATTCATATTCTTAGTACCCATGTGCATTATTTTACATGTTTCTACGTTAAACCTCATTTGCCACTTATCTGCCCACCCCATTAATTTGTTTAGATCTTCTTGCACGGTTTCCACATCCTGTGGAGAAATTATTGCCCTGCTTAGCTAGGTATCATCCACAAATATTGAGATTGAGCTGTTGATCCCATCCTCCAGATCGTTTATGAATAAATTGAATAGGATTGGTCCCAGGACAGAACCTTGGGGAACCCCACTTTCTACACCAGACCATTCTGAGTATTCCCCATTTATCACCACGCTCTGGACTCTCCCCTGTAACCAGTTTTCAGTCCAGGTGCTCACCCTTTGATCCATGCCGACAGACCTTAGTTTGTACATTAAGCGTGTATGGGGAACTGTATCAAATGCTTTTGCAAAATCTAGATACACCACATCTACAGGCCTTCCCTTATCTAGATGGCAATATGTCCAGCCAATTCTTTTTTCTAATTTGTAAAGAGTGGGGAGGAATTAGCACCCGTCTTGTTTTTTTTTACTGCTATTTATAAGAGTAATATTCTCCAACTGCAACACACAGAAATAAAAATGCTTTTCTTTAGTAAACTAGACAGTTGTATCTTTATGTATGTACGTGTCCTTCATTATCAGCAGAACAGGAAGTGATTGGAATTATCGCTAAAGCTTGGTACACATAATGAGTTTATCGTCCATTTTCTTTTTTGCATGCTATTTTCTGGATCGAAAATGAAGAGGTTACTAAAGTACAAAAATTCTACAGAATAAAAATTGGGAAGTGATGTAATTTGTTTTTGTGTATTTAAATTGTATTTTCAGATGAAAACTGTACTAATTAAACTAAAATGGTACAATCTGGTATCGTACCCGAAACATTTTTGTGTTTGTCTTTTCAGATAAATTTGGACAAAAGCTGTTTACTAACGATCAGATTATCGTACGATCGCTTGGAAAGCAGTATTTTTTGTGCAATTTTCTAACTGTGTGTACGGGGCTTAACCAGGACCGTCTTTAATATTGATTTGGACCCTGGGCAAACATTTTCTTGGGCCCTCCCAAATCCACTTATCAACTATTTGCGGGCTCAAGGGGAAGCTGCCGTGGGCCCCACAACAATGACTGGGCCCAGGACAGCTGCCCCTTTTGCCATGTGTTAAAGACAGCCCTGGGCTTAACAGAGTTCTGGATAGCACTAAAAACCTGAAGGCTAAGTTTAGATGTTTTAGTTTAGATCACTTTTTAGAGGTGTTTGACAGATGTGAGGAGGCTATATATTTCCTCCTTGGCATCTGTTTTAACCCTGTAAATGCTGCACCACTGCTCCCTAACCACATACATTGCCAGATTCAGAGGGTATTATTTGTGCTGTGGCTCTGAAGCAAAAATTGTAGCCATGACGTGTATAACCCTGTTCGTCTGCCTTTTCAGCCTAAGGGGGTTGAAAAAATGTGACTCAATGTGCTGATTTTACAGCCCCATCCCGACCCAAGTGTAAATGAGCCCAAAAGGAGTATTATTATTCTTATACAGGATTTATATAGCGCCAAAAGTTTGCGCAGTGATTTACAATATGAGGGCAGACTGTACAAGTGCAATACAATTCAATACAAGAGGAATCAGAGGGCCCTGCTCATTAGAGCTTACAATCTAAAAGGGAGGGGTTAATCCTTGTTCACTCAATCCAAAGCTAGTGAAAAGGTTTTGGCTTGGCATAGACTTTAAGGCCTCATGCACACAGAACGATTTTGGACGTATTTACAGCAGCTGTTTTTAGCTTCAGACGTTTTTTCCTACAGTCAATAAACTCCCCATCATGTTCATACACACATAGGCTGTCATCAACTGTTTTTGGCTGGAACATTTTTGAGCTGTAAAAAAAAACCCCAAGACTAGTGGGTTCTGAGAGGTGTTTTTCAGCTGTAAAAACGCTCAAACGCTCAAAAACGCATCTCCTCAACTTTTTTGGCCGTTTTTGATCCATTTATGGAAAAAAATGCTAGGTAAGTAAAGGGTAAGTTCACCTTTACAGAAAATCTATAAGGTGAACTTACACTTGACCCCCTCCCCATTCTCCCTGTTCCCGCTGACCCGGAGTCCGGCAATCACCCGCTCTGACACATCCGGTTGCTGCTTTACCGGTTTGGGGATCAGAAATCCCCTCAGCTTAATATTCTAAACGTACCTGTAAAGGTGCATATAGGAGGCATTCTAATTGGACCAATCAGAACCCGCCTAGCCCGTCCTGTCAGCGCTGGAGAAGAGGAGAGAAAGCAACGGGGATTTCAAATCCCTAGACCGGTAAAGTGGATATCCGATGTGTCAGAGCGGGTGATCGCCAGACTCCAGGTCAGCATCACCGGATGTGATAGGGAGGGGGTCCAGTGTAAGTTCACCTTATAGATTATCTGTAAAGGTGAACTTACACTTTAAAACAGGCTTCCTTAAAAGCTTCAAGGAACGTTACTAAAAGTTCCACAAGCACGCCAACCGCCTTCAGTCCTTCAGTGCTCACGGTCATAATCAGAACATACTAGCTACAAAGAACAGTTTGATCTTTTACAAGTTGGTATTTCTTGAACACGACATCCTGATTCCCTTTGGGATAAGTCAAGTATTCTGAATTCTGAATGTAAAAACAAAATCTATTTCTAAATTTTGTTCAGTCTGCCCTACGGCACAGCTTCCCTTTAAGTAGCGCAGTTAGGAATGTACGCACTCACCATTGCCTGCCCTTCCACATGCACAGTAGTCCATGGCAGTTCTGCTGGGAGCTGCTGGCTCCAAGCCACAGGCAGCTCCAGGTTTACAGTTTCAGACAAAGTTGCTATAAAGTTCTCCAAACGCATCGACAGCCTTCTATTCTTCAATGAGGACCACCGTAATCAGAAAGAACTCATTACATATAATACTTTGATGAGAAGCCGAACGACACACTTCCTTACTCGTCAAAGTAGAAATGTAGACTAAGAATGAAAGTGAAAGCAAGTTTCACAGCGCAGGCACAGGCCACCTATAGGAAATGTGCAGAGAATCAGTGGAGCTAATTTATAATAGCTAATATGGATAGGACGCTTTGGGGTTGATTTATTAAAACTGGCGTGTACAAAATCTGGTGCAGCTGTGCATGGTAGCCAATCAGCTTCCAACTTCAGCTTGCTCAGTTAAAGTAGAACTATAGGCAAAACTTTTTTTTTTCATTTTGGATAGAGTAAGGGAGGGTTATGACCCCTGTCAGAGTTTTTCTCAACATCTGGGTCCCATTGTGGAGATTTTCCTTCACTTCCTGTTCCATAGCCAAACAGGAAGTAAGAGGAAATACCTACAACTTAAGGACATCTTTGGGGACCCCCAGCTCATCAGAACTAGTGTCCCTATTGGAAGATTTTTCCTTAATTACTTTTATGGGGACAACCCAAAATTTGGGACTTTTGTTTACTTTCACTATCAATGATAATGGTAAACAGGACAAATAGAGAGGATGAATCTCCCTAACAGGGGTACAGACAGCAATGCAAACCCAACAGGGGTTCTAATCCCTTTCCACCCAAAAAAAAGTTTGCCTCTAGTTATATTTTAAGCTTTGACAAAAAAATCTGAAGCTGATGGTTTTCTGTGCAGAGCTGCATCAGATTTTGCACTCCCCAGTTTTAGTAACTCAACCAAATTGTTTCTAGTAAGTGAACCCTAAAATCTCCTGCTACATTCTTAAAGTGCAACTTTAAAGCCCATCTCTGGGGCTGCTTCTGCATTGCAAACATTAAATGTTTGTTTAGATTTTAGGTTTAAGGTACACAGTTTTACTTACCGATCCCCTGCACCCCCATCAACAGGCGCTCTGCTCTTCTCCCCTACTCTCCAGAGGTGGACTATACCTCAGCATCCTCATGTCCAATGCAAGGTTATGTTCTCTGAATTGTATTTGATGATGTCCAAGGACCTGCAACCTCCCAAGCATAGAGAAGAGGCTGCAGGGACCGGTCTAACGGCACAGAGACCTAATTTATTTATGCTTACAGAGGGAGCAGATATGAAGAGAGAATGAAGTATATTACGCACTGGGGTTGATTTACTAAAGGCAAATAGCCTGTGCATTTTACACGTGCAGTTACATAGTGGGCTTATTTACTTAAACTGGAGTGTGCAAAATCTGGTGCAGCTCTGCATAGAAACCAATCAGCTTCCAGGTGCTATTGCCAAAGCTTAACTGAACAAGCTGAAGTTAGAAGCCGATTGGTTATTATGCACAGCTGCACCAGATGCTGAGTGGACCAGTTCTAGTAAATCTCCCCAATGGTTACATAGTTAGTCTGGTTGGAAAAAGACACAAGTTCATCCAGTTTAATTAATAAACTGCTACAACTGGAATCACACAGGATCTATGATTTGAAGGCCACTCATTATCCAGGATTTAACAAAACTTTAAGCTTCAAACCCTTTCTAAGTAAATAAGGTGCCTATCATTCGAAAGCCTTTTCCCCCTTTTGTTTCTTTCCCTCCCCTCCCCTGCTCCGTCATGGGGTATTGGAATATATTTGGGTCGGGTGTCTTTTCTGCTACATTGGTTACAACCCTATTATCTGATACTGGTATCATGGCATTACAATCCTGATATAATAATGTTAGTGTATTCATACCACTATTGTATTTCGCTATGTTATTGTTGTTATTCTTGCTCATATCTAATATGTCTGTATACCTTTTGTTAATTGGGCTTTTTTATAAGTATGACCTAATATTGTTGTGGTGGATTGGATTTTATATCCCCTATTGGTGGTCTTTGAGGGCTTCTTCCCTCTCCCCCTGGTCCTTCCCCCTCCTCCTGCCGGTGATTGGGCGTATTCCGCCCTACCCGACAGGCCCCCGCAACTGCCAGCATGCTCCCCCTACGCTGCTGGGAATTTTCTATGGATCCTCTAACATTGGGAGTAACGGCGCACATTGCTACTGTACGGACGCAAGGAGGTGCCGGTGTTCTTTTCTGGCTTGCCCCCTTCTCCCATGGTGAGACCTCTGTGTCCATCTCCCCCGCGTCCAGGATCCTTTGATCCATCTGTCACTGACAGAATCACTGGGCTTTCTCTCCCCTGTTGCTTGGCAACGCCTTCCACCACGGCAGGATGTGGGGTGGTGGTTTGGCTATTTCTTGCCCGACGCTCACGCCCAGTTCTTGCCCTCCTTAGTGGCCCTGCATTATGGGGCTTGAAGTCCCAGCTGGACCGGACTGATGGCGTATGCGCTCGCAATGTGTCACGTCCGCACTCGGCTGGTGACGTCAGACGCTGGCCGAGTGGGAGATGCTTAAAGCCGGCGGCTCCGGCACATTTGTTTGCTGGAGACTGGGGGCGCATGTCTGTGGGGAGCTTATCACAGGTAATCACTATCTGAAAACGATCTCTCTTGAATCTAACACTTATAGCGCTCTGATGGTATTTGGACCAGCTGTTATTAATATGTGGCATATGTTTTTGACTAGTGGAAAATAAATCTCGCCTTTCTTTTCAAACTATATGTCTCTTGACCAGCATTGTTTTTGTTCTTCTGTCTTATATGACTAATATACACGCAAATGTAATTATTTAACCCTTAGTCTCATGATATATTTATCATGATTGTGCTAATATCATGGACCTTAGATTAGGAATAAGTAGGTATGCCCATGGCATTTTCCTCTTTCCTTATTTTATATTATTTTATTTAGTGTCGGGCTGCTTTACTCTCTGTTACCATGTTGGTTTACCCATTCCAGCTTGAACAATTTTCATACAATGCTTGAATGCATGACTTTGTTTGTACCGATACTTACGCCTATACCACATTCTTTTGCTAGTAGTCTACATTACATATTATTTACATACCCCACTCTAGGTGTGCTCTTTGGCCTCTCTTTTACCATATGCTAAGTGGATACTAAACCCTTACGAGACTCTATTGTGGTCTCTTTGCATCTGCGCCCCCAGCTGAATCACTTCCAATATGTGACACATTTAAGTTATTTTCGGACTATAAATTTATTCTTTTCTAGTAACTGTAGCATTTAAGGTGACACACCAGTCCTATCATGTTTTGCCCATTTGTCCGTGCAGCATGAAAGAATAATTTTGCGTTTGTTAGTTGAACATTATATTGTGTTTTTCTTCTCTTTCCTTCACTTTAAATTAAGTTACTTATTTTTGATATATTACTCCATCCTAGCCTGGACTCTACGCATCTCCTGCAGTCGCAGAGCACCGGGCTCCCTTTTGGTTGCGGACTAGTTGCGTTTTCTCATGCATGTGGTCAGGTATTTGCCCTGGTAAGTTTTTCGGGTGTTTTCCACCTGGGGGAAGAGGGAGTTTGACCTCTTTAGAGGGATAGTCCAATCACCACACACCAATACTTTTGCTACACTGTATTAATAGCTTGATTATGTATTTGATTACATTGTTGCTTATACTGTACTTTCTATTGTTAAAGCACATACATGGTGGTGGTCAATCAGATCCCCTGAGGAAGCCTGGGATAACAACTTGACCTGCATACTGCACCACCATTTGGGTAACCCCCATCTAATAAAAATAAAGCTTTACTGTTTTTATAATTGCCCTTTGTCTTGGACTTTATCTTCTTGCACCGTATAATCCCCCCAGGGAACCCTGCTCTGCCCATTTAGTACTTTTGCTTCTGGGATGAGGTGTCTTGGATCTTTTCTGTAACATGAATACCAAGGGGACAATGTAATATAATCCTAATAAAATAAAAGTCGCTCTATAGTTTAGTAAATAAGGGGGAGCTCTGCTGACTTCCATCATCCAATCATGTGCAAGTATAAATGCCGTTTTTAATTTTCCTTAAACGTGATTGGGTTTTCTTTGTGGAGTAAAGCTTCCCCTCATTTACTAAGCCCTGGAGCAACTGTCCATTAGCCTTTAGTAAATCAACCCAATTATGTCCACAGACATGTTGGGTATAACACTGAGCCAGGTTGCTGGTATTGTGCATCTTTTGGACCGTTTTAGGTCCGAATTCAGCCCAAAATCGGGCTGAAATTGGACCTGAAACTGTGAACCAGCACGCACCGGACCACTGCTGGGAGCCACTGCAGGTTCTAGTGTGAACCCAGCCTGAGTGTTTTGTTGACTCTCTGGCTTCAGAAATTTATATGCATGTAAAAGACATGGAAAGAGAAATAGTTTATGAGCTCTCATAAAAAACAAAGATAATATGCACTCACAGTGTGTGACCCAAAAAGCAATTCCACCAGATGGCAGCCTTTCCCCAGCCCAGGCACTTCCTCGTGCAGATAGGGTATAGCCTCTTACAAGAACCAGGAGGACTGTGGACTGTATAGAGATTGCCAGGGTGGAAGCAGGGCACCAGAATGGCATGACGACATTAGAGAAGGCGTGGCAACAGGTTTCAGGATATTCCTGCCCCTTTCTTAAGCCACTTGAGAGGCAGGCTTGAGAAAGGGTCCGGAACCTCAGACAAACCAGTAAATACACAGATGAAATACATATTTAGAAATGGTTTTACTGCAGTTTCACTTTACAGGTCCTCTTCCCACCCCCAGCCTGTGGACAGTGGGGTTGATCTACTAAAACTGGAGAGTGCAAAATCTCGTGCTGCTGTGCATGGTAGTCAATCGGCTTCTAACTATTAGATTGTAAGCTCTTCTGAGCAGTGCCCTCTTAATCCTTTTGTTTTCTATTGTATTGTACCTGTATTGTCCCCCTTTTATAGTGTAAAGCACTGTGTAAAACTGTTGGCGCTATCTAAATCCTGTATAATATTAATAATAATAATAACTTCAGCTTGTTCAATTAAGCTTTGACAAAAAAAAACAAAAAAGCTGATTGCTTTCTACACACAGTTGCACCAGATGTTGCACTCTCTCCGGTGTAAGTAAATCAGCCTCTGTGAGCTAAGAAGCACAATTATGAGCTCATCTCTTTGTCACTCTTCATTTTCTTCCTGAGTTTGTGCCTTGTACTGCAGCATACCTGATTGTGTCTTTGTGCTGCTTCTTCTTTATCTTCTCTGAGCTCTGCTGTTCCTACTGTACAGTTGGCTGCAAGAGGCAAATACCAAAATAAATGTAGGTATTTACACTGCTTCCATTTAAAAAATACATCTAATGATGCAGTCACGTGTCTTTTATATCTGTCTGGAGTTCAGCTTTAAAGCCCAACTCTGGGAAACTTAAAAATGATCCCCTGCAGTGGGGCTGCACTGGAAGGGTTACTTGCTTATTTAGGTCTAGGCATCGCAGAAAAGAAGATCTACTTACTTGATCCTTTGTGCTGCTAGACCAGTCCCCGCAGCATCTCCTCCCCCATGCTCCAGTGGTCTTTGGTCCTGACATCATCAAGACCGATACAGGCAGGGCTGCTGTTAGAAATCATGGGGCCTCGTACAGCCTCCTTGATGAGGCCCCCCCCCCCCCTCCAAGCCTGCCTACATCCCTCTGGGGTGCAGCGCAACAATGGCACTGACATTTTATTTGCCTAACCCCCCGCTCAAAAAATGAAAAAAGTCAACCCTCTGCTCCCATCTCCTGGACCCCTTTATTAACCTGATGGGGTCCAGGGAAACGTAATTTAAGCCCTGGTAAGCAAGCAGCAGCGGGGGTGTGGTCTAATAAAATACAATTATTAATGTAGGCAGAAATGAACAATAAAGCTGTCCCGGGCTCCCCTGTTTAGTTGATGAGGCCCGGGCCGAGTACAACAGGACCAGTTGTACTACCTTATCAGCGACCCTGGATACAGGGTCCATAGCCCTGAACTGGACATGATGACACTGAGGGACAGTCCACTGCCAGAGCATGGGGGAGCAAATAAGTCAAAGTGCCTTTCCTCCCCTAGACTGAACAAGTAGTCAACCCCTGCAGTGCAGGTGCAGCCCTAATGCAAAGGATGATTTTCAAATTTCCCAGAGTTGGGCTTTAAGTGTTTATTTTTATTTTTTTTGCCACCAAAACAATTGTGTATCCTTGCACTGAAAACGAATGTACCAATCCGAAACCTACATTTTACTATAAAGAAATAAACGCTAAACCTTCCACATAGAACGTCCTTCCATGATCGCAGCTGTGCTACTGTCAACAAAGTATTTCTTCTATGTGTCAGACTATATGGCAGCTGGATCATCTCCAAAGAATCAGGGCATACATGATCAATAAATAAGGGGAAGCCATTCAGGTCCCAGCGATTGCTGTTTATTGGTCTAACGGTATTATTTGTCAGCTGGATTAGCGGAGCTGAAGGACTGTCCTTTCAAGAGATGCGAGAAATGCCTGGCAGTGCATTATATCTGACAGAATGAAAGGGACAGGTTACATCATCAATACAAGACGTTGTTAGTCCATTAAAAAGTACAGCTGCCCTCGCAACACAAGTGTCAAATACTTTGATTAGTTAGTTCCCAAGACAAGTAACTTGCTTGCAGTAAGTCAGCACTTCCTGACTAAAATAGTGGCTGTGAAAGATGTACAATGATCCCGATGCTGGAAGTAATTCTCACTTAAAAAAAACACTCCGGGTAACAAAAGTCAGAAAGTTCAATCATTTTATATTTAAAGAGAACTGGAGACATTAAAGGATGAGCAGACCCTTATTAAAAGGTCCCTTATATTTAGAAATCGATAAGGGGAATGTAACTTACCTATGCTCACCGGCCACTTTATTAGGTATACCTTACTAGTAGTGGGTTGGACCCCCTTTTGCCTTCAGAAATGCCTTAATTCTTCATGGCATAGATTCAAGAAGGTGTTGGAAAAATGTCTGGAGTACACCCGCACTACCACAGAGGTGAATGGGTTAAAATGAATACTGTGTTCCACTGCTGCAAACACCTATGGGTGAATCAGTGCCCAGGTGAGTGAATATAGTGTGTGGTGGCGTTGTGCTGTGATCTGAGATGGTATACAGTTGTGGTAATACAAGTGCTAAACACTAAAGGTAAGGCCGGCCCTACCATGGGTCCCAGTGGGTCCATTGGACCCAGGCAGCACTTTGAGAGGGGGCAGCAAATTGAACCACAGCCGCCTCTCCTTCTCTTCTATTTACCCAGCAAATTGAAGACCAAGATTTTTTTTCCAGCAGTTCTGTGTGTCATGATTACAACTGCCCCCCGGGCCACTCCGCCTGCCCCTTTATTACTCTAGCCCACTCCTATACTGCCCTAGGCTGTCTATATACTACCCTATCCTGCCTATAGACTACCGCAGCCTGCCCCTATACTACCCTAGCCTGTACATATACTACCCTAGCCTGTCCATATATTACCCTAGCCTGTCTATATACTACCCTAGCCTGTCCATATACTACCCTAGCCTGTCCATATACTACCCTAGCCTGTCCATATACTACCCTAGCCTGTCCATATACTACCCTTGCCTGTCTATATACTACCCTAGCCTGCCCATATACTTCCCTAGCCTGTCTATATACTGCCCTAGCCTGTCCATATAATACCCTTGCCTGTCTATATACTACCCTAGCCTGCCCATATACTTCCCTAGCCTGTCTATATACTGCCCTAGCCTGTCCATATACTACCCTTGCCTGTCTATATACTACCCTAGCCTGCCCATATACTACCCTTGCCTGTCTATATACTACCCTAGCCTGCCCATATACTGCCCTAGCCTGTCCATATACTACCCTAGCCTGTCTATATACTGCCCTAGCCCGCCCCTTGGAATTGAACATAATGGTATGTCATATAATTATACCTGTCCGATCCCGTCATATATCTGTCCGATCCCTTCATATACCCGTCCGATCCCATCATATATCTGTCCGTTCCCATAATATACCTGTCC
>BLSH010211493.1:792958-803185 GCA_018402905.1 Glandirana rugosa | reverse complement strand
ACGTCTAGAGGAAAAAAGATTTCATCTACAAATACGGAAAGGTTTCTTCACAGTAAGAGCTGTGAAAATGTGGAATAGACTCCCCCCAGAGGTGGTTTTGGCCAGCACGGTTGATTGCTTTAAAAAAGGCCTGGATTCTTTCCTTAATGTAAATAATATAACTGGGTACTAACATATTTAGGTAAAGTTGATCCAGGGTGAATCCGATTGCCTCTCGGGGAATCAGGAAGGAATTTTTTCCCCCGTTATAGCAAATTGGATCCATGCTTTGCTGGGGTTTTTTGCCTTCCTCTGGATCAACTGTGGGTGAAGGATTATATATGGGATTATTTGGTTGTATGTGTGTATGTGTATATGTGTGTATGTGTATATGTATGTATATATATGTGTGTATATGTATATGTATATATATATATATGTATATACTTTTTTTTTTTTTTGGTTGAACTGGATGGACTTGTGTCTTTTTTCAACCTGACTAACTATGTAACTATGTCTATGTAATATTAATCTGCAGGTGCTTTAGCATTTGATCTATCCAATATACTGTATCTCCACTAATGAAGTACTGGCAATTTGCCCTTTAGAGTAATGGCGGGTTGACACTCATGGTGGTTTACATTAATGGGTAGGGAATACCATTCTTCCGAATGCGCTCTGATCTAGCTCCCTCTGCTGGCTTGAGGTGGGGCAGCTGGAGTAATAATGATATTTGTTTATATATAAGTCTAGAACAATTTTTTTAAATTTATATCAACCTTTGAGAGAGGTTCCCACTTCTTGGCATGAGAGGTAGATGGATATGGATTAAAGAACTATATTAATCTGCAGGTGCTTTAGTATTTGATCTATGCAATAGAAATGGAGGGTGACCGCCGGAGCTGACACTCAGAACGAGTGGTGTGGAAAGGAATAAAGGTGGTGAGTCAGTAGCGCACTCTATCCCCTGGACGACATCTGTTAATGGTGAAATGTACGTCGGGCGGGAACGCTGATGTCACCGCTATCATCTGAATACCCATGGAATGGGAATATACAGCCAGCCAGCTACTGATTTTATGCAATCTTTATTTCAAGTTCCTGTAAGTGCAATACTTTTTATTTAATAAATCTGGTTGATGGTTTTACACTATTGTGAATTATACTCCTTATGTGGATACTGGATGGTGGATGGTACATTGGGAACTCTTTTGGATGCAAGTGACCTGCCCCCCCCCCCCAGAAGGTGTCTGTGGAGTAGAGCTATGCTACAACGCTTACTTCTGATAAGCAGTTCACTAGTCCAGTGGTGGATGAGAAGGACACCAGTTTGGAGTGGAGCACCGGGTGTTGATTGCTTTTTGGCCATTCAATCTGCATGGCCAAAAGGACTTGTTAAGGACTGTTTTATCCAAATTTTATGTATTATGTTGTGTACCTGTATTGTGTATTTAGGTTGCAGCTTCTGTGATCAAAAACATTAGCGCTCTAATTTTCCTACAAAATGTATGTATTGATTGGTTTGCACAAAAGTTATACTGTCTACAAACTATGGGATATATTTATGGACTTTTAATTTTTTTTATTTGTTTTTACTGGTAATGGCGGCAATCAGAGATTTTTAGTGGGACTGCGACATTGCGGCCGACGAATCTGACCCTAAGTGACACTTTTTGGGGACCATTGACAACCTTACAGTGATCAGTGCTAAAAAAAAAATGCACTGATCACTGTATAAATGGCACTGGCAGGGAAGGGGTTAACAACAGGGCGATCAAAGGGTTAAGTGTGTTCCCTGCAGGGGTTTTCTAACTGTGTGAGAGATGGACTGACAGGAAGAACACAGAAATTCGTGTTCCTGATTACTAGGAACAGAAGATCTCTGTGTACTACCCTGTCAGAATGGGTATCTGCCTTGTTTACATAGGCAGATCCCCGTTCTGCCTCTCTATCCGCCAGATCCGTGGATTGGCACCCCCTCTGTGCAGCGGGCGTGTGCGTGCCTCCAGCGTGCGCACGTGCCCACAGTATCTAGTCCATGAAACAACGTACAGGTACATTGTTTCACCACATTTCACCTGCCACAGTGTATATATGCGTTGGGCGGTCTCTAACTGGTTAAGGGGGCATGGCAAAGGGTGTATGCTATGCCTATATACTTTAGCTCATAGATGTCCCTCGTTCCCATCTCAAAAAGCGTATACTATTGTTATGGGTTACACATGGATGTTTAGGGCTGGCATTTTATATACAGTATATATAAATTATAAGTCTAATGACCTTTAAAGGGTTAGTTTACCTTTAGAATAAAAACTGCCTGTGCAGCTAAGAAGTTTTTGTAGATAAAAACAAAACATCCAGCTCTGACTAAAGCTCTGAATAATATTCTAGCTACATGTGTAGGCCATTTACATGCCTCATGGAGCCTGACTGAAAGACTCCCAGGACGTTGCTAAGTGAGGCCTACTTGTTGTTGCTGCTCACTTCCACCACAGGAGTGAGCTTTCTTTGATTTAAACCCTCTCACATGCACTTTCTCTCCCCGAGGCAGTAGTTCTGAGCTCAGCGTGTGAGAGCTCACTCCTGTGATGGTGGAGGTAAGCAGTAATGACTAGTCCTCACTTAGCAATGTCCTGGGAGTATTCCAGCCAAGCTTCATGAGGTATGCAAATGGCCTACACCTATTGCAAGGGCAGTATTCAACTTTACTCAGAGCTGTTTGGTTATATCTACAGATGCCACTTATCTGCATAGGCTGTTTTTGGTAAAGGTCAGCTTACCCTTTAAGTAGCACACTGCACAGAGTGTGGATGTGGAATCCAGTTTTCACGCTCGTTAACAGCAGCCGGCAGTGTTTTACTGTTTCCGTTGTGTACCTTCAGTGAGGGCACAGGTTACACTTTATTTATAGCAGAACTACAGAAGTTTACAGCCAACAAAGCTGCCATCTTGGCTTCTGACTGATCTGTTGTTGCCATGGTTGCTGCACATGTGATCAGTTATAATAATAGACATTTAATGGCTTGACAGGTTGAGACATAAGCATTTGTGGCAATTATTGCTCATGTCATGCCTTGAATTTAACTGTTTTGAGATACAGATAAATTGTTGAATTTAACAAAATGACACTTCATTAACATTTATGCATTGCAGCTGAATCTAAAGCGCCATGCAAATAGGGCATGTGCCCAGCTCTTTGAAATGCCTTTCTGTTGGCAAGAGAAAAGCAGTGTCAAAAATGAGCCTATAGCTGCATTTTTGCAAAGCTTGAAAGTGCTTGGGAGTTCATTCATTTGTTCTGACCCTTGAAATGAATGAATGCTCAAGCACCCCAAGCCCACTCTTTTTTTGAAGCCTATTTTTGAATCAGGTGCTTCAAAAAAAACAGGCCCCCCCCCCCCCATTGGAATCCATAGTCCGGCGCCCTGATATGTAGATCAGCGGGCCGGACGCATGGATAGGGGGGAGCAGCGCCCGTGCGCCCTCCATGGACGGGCCGCCACTGGTGGTAACAGTGGAAGAAATAGTACCCTATTGTTGGTGGCAGTGGAAAGAATAGTGTCCCATCATTGATATTAATGGAAGAAATGATGCCCTACAGTAGGTGTCAATGGGAGGGATAGTTCCCCAAGAGCCAGATGAAGGCTAGCAAAGGGGCTCATCCAGCCCTTGGGCTGCAGTTTGGAGGCCACTGCTCTAGAATCTTGATCAGTATATTACAAGGTTTAATCTTTACTATATGGAAAAACCTTCCAAGGAAAAGATTACATGTACAACATGATGCAAACAAGATTATAAAAACACATAATTTATTATATCCATTAAAATAACATATACAAAGATACCTATAGAAGATGAGTACATAAACCATTGCCATCAAAACTGGGACTAGACACCGGCCAGCTGTCACAAAATCATAGTTAATTGTATCCCATAATGTATGTCAAGGAGTCCTCTCCAGAATCACCATTAACACATTTCGCGGTGGGCGCTGCTGCTTCAGGATGAGTTGGTGTATTTAGTACTGCACTATATCATACAAAAAATATTATTAAAAATACACCTCTTAACATTTTTAATCAATACTTTTAAACAGAGTATTGAGTGTGCTCACATTTTCTTAGGCGGCCTGGTAACTGTACACAAAGAAGTCTTGGGAGCAAAAAAGAGGCTCGTGGCAGTCACAACGCCCTGGATCCACTGGGGGGGGGAGTAATTGGGTCCAAATTGCTGAAAGGCCGACACCTTACAATGATTTGATATCACATAAATGTCTCATCTGTAATAAATCTTGTTTATGTATCCAATACTTACAAGCTCTGGCAGGGGGACACCCTAGGGGATAAACCTTACAACCACCCATGCGGGGGTTGTACAAAGGGCACCCAACATAAAACTTGGTAATCACTGTTGAAGGTCATCATAAGAAGTCCTGCTACATATATGCATACACATAAGAAAATATCTTTATGTTTATGGCAGTTACAAAACATCAGGATATAAAACAAGGTAACTTCTCATACAATGACAAGTTTCTTAATTTTTGGCATGTCCTCAAAAGTTTTCAATGTTCACATCCTCTACTTATGTATGACAATAATACTGGCAGAAGCTTGACATGAGTTTTTCAATTAAAAGTGTAAGTCAACTCACTGAGTTAAGGTTTTCAAGAAGAAACATCTACTCTTTCTCCATAGTGGGGTTCTCACCCCAGGCAATTATTAATATTTCTTAGCTATAAAGTATCTCAAATTAAATTTAAATATCAGACATGGTGTATTTCCTCCTCCTCGTCAAGGTGGATGGCTCGAGAGGTTTGTGCTTGTAGTCTTTGTAGGGGTATTGACCTTAAGATTTCCCAGCCACATCCACTGGCCTTCCTAACCACTGGCACTTCCCATTCTAAAGACTGAAGCCCGGACCTAGATGGTTCCCTGTATATTTGTGGTATGTCCAAAAACGTCATATCTGAAGAACTTTGTGTCCTGGCTTTGTCCTTGTCATTGTGGATGGCTTGAGAGGTTTGTACTTGTAATCATTGTAAGGGAATTGACCTTAAGATCTTCCTGTCCATGTCCATTGGCCTTCCTAAACTCTGGCACTTTCTGTTCTAAAGACCGAAGCCCGGACCTAGATGGTTCCATGCATACTTGTGGTATGTCCAAATGAGCCAAATGTGATGAATGTTGGGTACTGGCTGTGTTAGGAGAAAATTGGCGCTTTTGAGGACTTTGGCGCTTATGCGCACGCCTGTGTGCGTCCACGCGCGCCCGTGCCGGAAATGGCGCCAAGCGGTGCTATTTAAACTCCCTGTGCCTTGTAGCGAGTGCTGTCCATTCTACAGCGTCTGAGTACCTGTAAGCCCCAGCTCTGATCCTGTTTTCCAGTTCCTGTGTGACTTCCTGTTTCCTGTTCGACCCGGCTTGACCTGACCTGCTACTATCTACCTGCACTGACCCCGGCTATCCACGACCACCCGATTGTCAGATCCTTCTGTACTTCTGTTGCCAGCCCGGTAACAAACTTTGCTTGGACTTGACCATTCTCTTGCCTGACCTCTTGTACCGCACCACCAGCCAGTTGCGGACCCAGCTTTTATGACCACCCTTCTGATTTGCACGACCACCTGGAATATCACATCACCACCAGTGACCATCCAGCCCTCGTGCCATCTTGCACTCTTGGACTCCCTGTCTGCTCTACCAGGGGTCCCTGAATCGGGTGCTCAAGAATGGTTGTTCCTTGCACAAGCCAGACTCCACCACCAGGATCGTGACAGGCTGTGTCCTCGTGTAGCAACACACTTGGTGTTTGAGAAGTTTTTAATGGATCACTTGGTGGTTCATCTGCCTCAGTAACCATCAATTTGGGCAGATCTGACTTAAAGGCTCTGTCTTCTTTTAAGTCATTTGAGGTTTTCTTGTGTGAGTTATTGTTTTCTTCCTGTCCTTGGAAAGCTTCAACATAACGACGGATCTTCTGCTGACTAAGGTCCTTTCTTACCACGACCCTGTAGTACCAGAAGATTAGGTTACAGTGTTTTGTCTTTTGAGGAAATTTTTTTATCAAACTCTGCAATACTTCTCTTTATGTAGATGGTTCATATTTTTTCATTCAGCCAGTGGACTGATTGCAAAAAAAAACAAAAAAAACTGATTCCTCAATCCACACAAACGAGGTGGATCCCCTTCCCACCGCAGTGACATTGTATTCTTACAGCTGGAACCAATGCCACTTCGGCTTCTGTGGAATGAGGATGACCACACATGCAATGAAATCCAGCTTGTCCAGCCAATAGTTTTGCATTAAAAAATGAATCCTGCATGATCTGAAAATGGCCACCTATGATGTCTGTTGCTTTGCGTAAATGAAGGACATGATTATCACTATACCACAGTGTGCTGGTGAAGATCCTTATTTTCCTATTAAAAAATAATTGGTCACCACAGGGCTGAAAAAACTGAAATCCAAGGAAACCCGGTACGCTTAGGCTTGGGAGGGGGTACAAGTCATCGGTATCCACTGCTGTGAGTGCTGGCTTGGGAGGGAGTTTCCCTGGCCCCTACTGTCACTGAGTATTGAAGAAAATCTCCCTTTAGCCGCACATCAAAAACTATCCCATAAATCTTGAATGTATGGCAACCTCAGCCAGGGCTCCAAGCCGGCCATGCCTTTCACTCTGCTCCTTGGAGCTTAATCATGATTTATGGGATTATTTTTGATGTGCGGCTAAAGGGAAATTTTCTTCAATTAAAAATTCATAGTTCAGATTACCTGATTGGTCGTTTTTGTATATTTTTTTCACACACGTGTTTTAACCACCTCCCACCTGGCCACTGTATATATACGGCCGGGTGGGAGCTTCCCCGTTCTGACAGGACGTGTATTTACGTCCTGCAGTACGGGTGCTCGCAGCTCGGCCACGGCTCGATCCTGTGATCATTATGATCACAGGATCACGCCGAGCAGAGATCAGGATATGGGCGCAGTGATTGGCCCTCCTGATCATGTGACGGCTGTGTCTAATCACAGCCGTCACATTGTAAACAGAGATGAATGTCTCTGTGACAGTTCTCCCACCGCTGAGCTCAGTGAGAGCTCAGTGCGGGGGGGGGAGAAGGGGGGAAGCTGCAGCTATGTGACAGCTCTCTGCATGATGATGATTTCATGCAGAGAGCTCTCACAGATCGCCCCCCACACATTGCACCAAGCAACACTGATACCCCTGTCCACATACATGTCAGTGTCCCCATAAAACAGTCCCCAAAACATCTGTATGTCCCCCATCACATCTGTCACCATACACAAAACATCTGTATATCTCTGTCACATCTGTCACAGTCCCCAAAACATCTGTCTGTCCGCCAACACCAAATAAACCCCGATTTGGGTTATTTTTACCAAAGAAATTTAGCAGTATCATTCTTGGTCAAAATTTATGAAGAGAAATTACTTATTTGCAAAATGTTATAACAGAAACGAAGAAAAATGCATTGTTTTTGAAAATTTTCAGTCTTTTTTAATTTATAGCACAAAAAATAAAAAACCCAGAGGTGATTAAATAGCACCAAAAGAAAGCTCTATTTGTGTGAAAAAAAATTATAAAAATTTCATATGGGTACAGTGTCGCATGACCGCGCAATTGTCATTCAAACTGCAACAGCGCTGAAAGCTGAAAATTGGTCCGGGAAGGAAGGGGGTTTAAGTGCCCAGTATTGAAGTGGTTAAAAAAATATTTTGGGTCTGGAGATTAGTTAAAGTGGTTGTAACCCTAAGGCATGAGATATAGCCCAGTGCTTTTGACATGTCAATTGCCTCTTTCTATGTTGTACAATACCCTTCTGATCCTGCCTTTTCCTGTCTTCCCCTCTGTAAACTGACTACGTTTATCATGGCTGCTGATCTCTGATAGCGTGGTCAGTAAAATAAGAAAAAAAAAAGTTGCACATGCATATGTAAACAGTGTTCGCACCACACATGTGAGGTATCAATGTGAATGTTAGAGCAAGAGGAATAATTCTAGCACTAGACCTCCTCTGTAACTTTAAACATTTAACCTGTAAAGGTGTTTAAAAGGCCGCCTATGGAGATTTTTAAGTACCATTGTTTGTCGCCATTCCACAAATGTGCACAGTTGTAAAGTGTGACATGTTAGGTGTCTATTTACTCAGTTTATCATAATCTTTCACATTTTACAAATAAATTGGGGTATATACACTGTGTTTTGTTTTTTAATTCATCAAAATTTACTTTTTCCCACAAAATTACATTTGAAAAAACGCTGCGCAAATACCAACGATCGCCATTTTATTCCCTAGGATATCTGCTAAAAAAAGGTATAATGTTTGGGGGTTCTAAGTAATTTTCTAGCAAAAAATACTGATTTAACCACTTGCCTACAGGGCACTTTTACCCCCTTCCTGCCCAGGCCATTTCCAGCTTTCAGCGCTCTCACACTTTGAATGACAATTGCACAGTCATGCAGCACTGTACCGAAAATAAATCTGTATCATTTTTTTTTTACACAAATAGACATTTCCATTGGTGGTATTTAATTACTGCTGTTTTTTATAATTTTTTTTACTAAAAAAAAAAGAAAAAAGACCAAAAATTAGAAAAAAATAAAAAATAAAAAAAGGAAAATGTTTTTCTTAGTTTCTGTCAGTAAGTTTTGTAAATAAGTAATTTTTCTCCTTCACTTATGTGCGCTGATGGGGCTGCACTGATGGGCACTGATGAGGCAGAACTGAGCGACACTGATTAGATGGCGCTGATGAGGAGGCACTAACATGCCTCAGTGATGGGCACTGATAGGTGGCACTGATATCCGTCACTGATGAGCACTGATAGGCAGAACTGATGGGCACTGAAGGGCAGCAGTGATGAGCAAGCACTGATGGGCACTGAAAGGCAGCACTGACTGGCATCACTAATAGGCACTGATTGGTGTCACTGCTGGGGCTGTACTGTAATCAGGGCACTGATGATCAGCCACAGGTCTTCCCTGTGAGGAGATGCGTGAGGAAACGCTGCTGATCGGCTCTCTTCTGCTCACACTTTGTCAGTGTGAGGCGAGGAAAGCCGATAAACGGCACTTCCTTGTTTACATGTGACCCGCTGTGATTGGACACAGCTGATCACATGGGTAAAGAGCTGCGTCATCCGCTCTTTACCAAGATCGTGGTTGTGCCCTGTCCTAGGAACATGGCGCGGCTGTGATCATCACGCTGCGCGTCCCCCGCAGGCATGCGAGAGTGGCCCTTCTGGGGCGCCATCATATGATGTCGTCCCAGAACGAGAGCGCATCCCAACCGCCGTCATTTTACTATATGGTGGGCGGGAAGTGGTTAAACTTGTAAGCAAAAAGTGCCAGAAAAAGCCTGTTTGGCAAGAGATTAAAAAGAAAATGCCATCTACAGCAATTCAACTCACCATAAGTACCAGTGGTCTCCTAATCCATATTCTGTGCCACAAATGCCTGATTGAGGCCAGAGGAATCGTGGAAGCTTTCTCTCCAACATCACTGCGGTTGCAGCAACCTGATAAAAAGAGAGGCAAGATACATGTATGTCTTTACTATGACAGTAAATTAACTTGTACAGTATACTTCAATTGGATTTTCAAAAATAATGTATACATATACAGTGGTGTGCAAACATTTTAGGCAGGTGTAAAACAAAAGCTGTAATGAAGAATGCTTTCAGAAATAGAAGTGTTAAT
Organism: Glandirana rugosa; assembly: GCA_018402905.1. Lineage (NCBI taxonomy): Eukaryota > Metazoa > Chordata > Amphibia > Anura > Ranidae > Glandirana > Glandirana rugosa. The sequence continues at coordinate 793,486 of BLSH010211493.1, read as the reverse complement.
AGTTTATTTTTTATTAATTACGAAGTGAATGAACACAAGAGAAATCCAAATCCAATGAATATTTGGTGCGAGCACCAATTCTTCTAGGTAGACTCGCACACAGCTATTGAAGGAACTCGGCAGGTAGGTTCCAAACAAGGAAGTGGTACGAAGTGACAACGAACGTCTGTGAGTGATGACATGGCGAGAGGTCGGGAAGTGGTTGTTTGACGGAGGACGATGTCGGTTTAAAAAGTGTAAAACAGAAGAGTCAGGTCTCGTGGACGACGGTAAAAAGACGTGAGGTCAAGTATACAAAAGGATTATCAATTCAACGAATCGGAACAAAGGTACAGGATACGTGTTTTAAGCCTAATGTATTCTGTCTTCCTAAACTCCGTCGGCTGTAGGTGTCTTCTAGACACGAAGCAAGAGCTTCAACAAACCTTGGATGGACGGCTCAAGGAAGTTATCGACACACGCTCAGATGGATCTTCTTAACCACGAGCGTGGTTTATAAGTAACCTAAACCTAAAGAGAACACAAGTA
>BLSH010211493.1:745144-757749 GCA_018402905.1 Glandirana rugosa | reverse complement strand
GGGAGGACTGGGTGGTTCACAGATGGTGTCATCAGGACCTCCCACTTCTTTTCAGAAGCTTCTGGTGTTTTTTGGAAGGAGAAGTGGGAGGGGAGGTGTGGCCATCTGGATTGGCAGGGGGCAGGCCAGCCTCCTTAAATACCCAGTATCAGCCCAGTGGGGGAGGAGAGTGTCGGGTGGAAGAGTGGAGATGTAGCAGATGTTGCCGAGGCCTCCCAGTCTGGGGGGGGGGGGGTGACCTTGAGGCCTGGGACCTTGGGTACAGCCAGGAGGGGAGAGAGAGACCCTGGAGCAGCACAAGGGAGCAGGAGAGCAGCAGAGAGGCTACAGGAAAGACTCTTTAAAGGATCCACCCGTGTCGGAGAGTGACATACCCTGGGAGATGGAGAAGAGGACTGGAGCAGGCTGGGAGGATACAGTGGACAGCCTGTGGAGGTCAGAGGAGCCGGTCAGTGAGGTGGTGTCACCGGGCAGTGGAACAGGCCTGAGTAGCCAGGAGGGCTGAGGTGGCCTGGAAAAGGATGGACTGGGAGTAGTAGTCCATCAAACCCTAGCTAGCACCAACGTACTCAGCTACACTTTGAGGGCCCGTGGCCCTTGCCTGTAATATGCGGTCCGGAGGTCCTGCCAGCAAAAACGCAGGCCTCCCCATGTGCTAGATGGGCCGGAATGAGATGTCAGAGACCTGATACATTTCCATTTGGGTCTTACTGGAGAGAAGCAAGCTTTGTGCAGGACAGAAGTGAAGGAATGTAACATTCAGCAAGTGTCAGTGCTGGAGGAAGAAGGAGTGTATATACGGAGGTGTATATAGAAGGTCCCGTGTTCTTGATCTACTAGGCATCCCACAGTCATCCCTACCCCATCCAAGTTTATTCCCCTAATAAAACACAAAAAATAAAATACTGGCATGTTCCGTGACTCCGGATGAAAGGAAAAATGTGTGTCTGAGGGCACAGTGACAGATGGACCACATCAACCAGCCACCCCTAAGGGGGCCATTGGCTATATATGTATTTTGGACACATTTTCTTTTCATTTCAATGGGGATTTGAAAACTGAAATGCAGCATGCAGGACTTGCACCACACCTGCAGCAGAGTGGTGTGAAGAGTCCCATAGGATTTAATGGGATTGTGTTTTTTCTGCGCATTTGTCATATTAAAAGTGCAGCAAAAAGCATCAGTGAGAAAGCAGTTTAACCACTTGTCGACCGCCGATCGGCATCTAACGGCGGCAAAGTGGCTCGTTCCCGCAAATCGCCGTCATACGACGGCGGCTGCGGGAACGAGTTTAGCGAGCGCGCGCGCGCCGCCGGAGGCGCGCCCGCGCGCTCACTGTGTCCAGGGGGGGCCAGGGAGCGGGTGCGGCGGCTTCGATTGCCGCCGGCTACTCGCGATGGCCCCCCCGGAGCAAGTGAGCGGAGGTCCGTGTATGTAAACACGGACCTCCGCTCTGTGTGAGGGGGAAGGGCTGTGATCACAGCCTTCCTTTACGTGAAGGCTGTGACCACTTCCCTTCCCCAGATAGGCAGTCCCCCATACAGTAAGAACACGCCCAGGGAACACAGTTAACCCTTAGAGCGCCCCCTGCAGGTTAACCCCTTCACTGCCAATGGCATTTACACAGTAATCAGTGCATTTTTATAGCACTGATCGCTGTATAAATGCCAATGGTCCCAAAAAAGTGTCAAAATGGTCCGACATGTCCACTGAAATAACGCAGTACCGCAAAAAATCGCAGATCGCCGCCATTATTAGTAAAAAATAAAAAAAAATTAAAAACCCCAAAAATGAATTCTCATCATCCGTAAACGCGACCACTTTTGCGCAAACCAATCAATAAACGCCGATTGCGATTTTTTTTATCGCAAATATGAGGAAGAATATAAATCGGCCAAAAACAGTGAAAAAAATTGTTTTTTTATATATTTTTTTTGGATTTGTATTTTAGGAAAAAGTAAGAAATTTGGGTTTTTTTGCAAAATTGTCACTTTTCTTTTGTTTATAGCGGCGATCAGAAATGACGCAGCGGTGGTCAAATACCACCAAAAGAAAGCTCTATTTGTGGGAAAAAAAGGACGCAAATTTCGTTTGGGTACAACGTCGCACGACTGCGCAATTGTCAGTTAAAGCGACGCAGCGCCGAATCGCAAAAAGGGCTCCGGTCCTAAAGCTGGAAATCCTTCCGGGGCTGAAGTGGTTAAAGCGGCACTATACTCACCTGTTCTCTCCGTGCTGTGATCCTTTGAAGGTCCTTGCCGGCCAATGACATTTGCAGATCAATAGCTTCCAGGTGTCTTAATTGGCTGGCCTGAGATACCATCACTCCGGTGCGCACTGAGCTTGATATCGCCCTGATTCTGCACATATCAGGGCCCCTTTACACCTTCATCATTAACCACTTTACAACCGCCCACAGCACATATACTGCGGCATGGCGGCCGCTCTGCGCCAGATCGCGTGCCTACTACGAACAAACACAGGGCTCTCTTTTAACAGCAGCAACGTGCTGTTTTTTTCTCATTGCAAAGCAGGAAGTATAATACAGCACATTGCTTAGTAAAAGCAGAACACACAGTAACACTGGCTAGGCATGCAGTTAACCCCTTGATCACCCTACATGTTTAACCCCTTCCCAGCCAGTGTCATTAGTACAGTGTCAGTGCAGATTTCTAGCACTGATCACTGTATTAGTGTCACTGGTCCCCAAAAAAGTGTCAGGCAGTGTCCGTTTGTCTGCTGCAATATCGCAGTCCTGCTATAAGTCGCTGATCGCCACCATTACTAGTTAAAAAAATTAAAAGAAAAAAATAAATAAATAAAAATATCCTGTTCTAACCCCTCAACACTTTCTTAACCACTTCCAAACCAAGCCTGTTTTTTGGGTTCGGTGTAACGAGTTAAAAACAGTTTTTCTTGATATAAAATTACTTAGAAAAAAAATATATAATGTTTGGGGGTTCTAACACCCTAGAGAATAAAATGGCAGTCATTGCAAAACTTTATGTCACACCGTATTTGCGCAGCAGTCTTCCAAGCGTGATTTTTTTTAATAAATTCATTTTTTTTAGTTAAAAAATAAGAAAACAGTAAAGTTAGGCCAATTTTTTTCCATACTGTGAAAGATAATGTTACGCTGAGTAAAATGATACCCAACATGTCATGCTTCAAAATTGCATCCGCTCGCGGAATGGTGACAAACTTTGCAACTTAAAAATCTCCATTGGCGACGTTTAAAAAATTCTACAGGTTAGCAGTTTTGAGTTACAGAGGAGGTCTAGTGATAGAATTATTGCTCTCGCTCTAACGATCACGGCGATACCTAACGTGTGGTTTGAACACCGTTTTCATATGTGGGCGGGACTTACATATGCGTTTGCTTCTGTGCGCAGCTCGCGGGGACAGGGCGCTTTAAATTTATTTTTTATTATTATTATTTATTTTACTTTTTATTTTTACACTGTTCTTTTATTTTTTAAAAAATGTGATCACTTTTATTCCTATTACAAGAAATGTAAACATTCCTTGTAATAGGAAAAAGCATGACAGGACCTCTTAAATATGAGATCTGGGGTCAAAAAGAACTCATATCTCATATTTACAGTAAAATGCACAAAAAAAAAAATTATTTGAAAAAAAGGGCCCTTTAAGACAGTTGGGCGGAACTGACTTCTGACATCATTTCCGCCCTGCCGTGTGAAGGGAGCCGAGTGAATGGCTTCAGCTGCTCAGTCGGCTCACGGACACTGGGGGGGGGACGGATCCGATCATCTCTGCTGCTGCCGGCGAGTCTGGTAAGCGACGAAGATGACGGGAAAGCGGCGGGGGGAGGCACCTCTCCCGCTGCTGATAAAAGTGATCTCGTGGCGAAACAGCCGCTAAGACCACTTTTATCAAAAACAGAATCGCCGGCTGAAAAAAACAATATCTGAATGGTGCCTGTAGCTGCAGGCACCATTCAGATATCACCACTCAAAGGCAGGACGTCATATGACGCCCGCCTAAAGAGAAGTGGTTAAACTCACAGCATCTTCTGCACACCAGATGAAATTTCAAATCAGACTTCCAGCAAAGGTGTCCGCACTGTCAGAATAAGGGAAAGGCGGCACAGAAGGAGTTATTGACAGCATTACATCTGCTGTCTTTTCTATTTGAAGCTCTGACAGTGTCATATTATATTAGCATTGTTGGATTGAGCAGGTTCAGTCTTATTTTGAGCCAAAATGGTGATGGGTTAGAAGCCGTGTCAGCTTATCATTGCCGGGGAATTCACCTGTATATACACATAGTTACAGTCTGGTTGAAAAAAGACAGGAAGTCCACCCAGTTCTGCCAATATTTGTCCTGGTGACACAGAAACAGGAAGTCAGGTGTGATCCTAAACTTTGGATTTGTCAGCAGAACTGGAGATCAGGGTGGGTCTTCCTGTGGGCACCCCTATTCTGGTAACAACTGTACAAGAGGGGAATTTATCGTAACTTTGTAGGGATTTCCTCTCACTTCTTGGGCAGGAAGAGAAGTGAAATTTCCTCAGTGGGGGCACAGATAGCAAGAAAAAACTTGACAGGGTTTTTAACCATTTCCTACTGTAGTTTTGGCTTTACAGTACATACACTTTATTAAAAAAAGAAAAATACAAAAAAAAAAAAAAATAATAATAATAATAATTAGAGATGCACTGAAATGTCATCGGCTGAAACAAAAATGTTGTTTTTAGCATTTTGCCAATAAAGAAAAAGGTGCTGATAATGCACGATTTTGCCACGATTTTACTGTGCTTATGGTTTACTATTCATAGGTCATGTGACTCAAAAACTGCATCAAAAACATAACATGGGTGCGTTATTGATGCATTCTTGCTGGGTTTTCAATGCATTTCAACGGAGAGGTGCGTTTTTGGTGCAGATTTTTTAACTGACCATAAAAGCAGCAAGCGAGATTTTTAACACTGCGCAACATACAAGTGTAAAGATATACATGGAATTTAAAGGGATGCATTTTTCTTGAGCTTTTCTTTTGCTAAAGGTGCCGATAATGCCCAATGATATATTCATATTCATTTAAATTCATAATATGAATTCAAAAGTCAAAAATAATACAATTATATATAAAAATATATATGTTTCTTAAAAACTGTATTTTCAGTTTCGGTTTTCAGCAAAGTGCATCCTGCATTTTCTGTTTCGGCTTCAGCACCAAAATATCCATTCTGTGCACCGGTGCAATAATAATAATAAATCAATACAAATTGATTTTGATTGAATTGAAATTGATTTTAAACATTTCAGACAGACAGTTGGGATTTAATAGTGTTCAGCCAGTCTTGTGATTTCTTTGGTTAGTTCTATACTAGTTGATAATCTAAAAAAACAAATATATGAAAGGAAGGTAACTGAATTATGTTTTTTTTCTTTCAGAAATAAATGTGATCCAGCCTGCAGTCACCAGAGACAATGTGACTGCCTCGGTAAACAAGATTGAGACTACCGGTGGCAAAGTCATTGTGCCTACCTCCGAAAAGAAGACTGAGGCTACCAGTCGCACTGAACATGTGCACGCCTCAAAAATCAAAAATGAGGCTACCAGTGGCACAGACAGTGCTACAAGTTGTGCTGTTCTTCCAAGAATGAAGTACAGACTTGGAAGGAAGAAGTGCGTTCCTTCACCAACCACCCAGGAGGAACCTGCAGAGGACAGGCCCCACACCAGCAGAGAATTTGTCCCACAGGGCTCCACCCTAAGGGCAAAGGTTGGCAATTCTTTGAATGGGGCAAGGCTTTTCTCTGACCTCCATTATATTGTTGTACGAAAGTCAATACAGAATATAAACATAAGAATTATGAAAAAGACGGTGTTCCCATCTTGATAGGCCAGACTGAGAACACAAGCAGCTCAGACAGTACCCATGTTGCAGCAGATGAGTTGAAGTTCACTCCATCAACAAAGGCTGTGGCTGTACTAATAAATGGGCTACAACTCAGCACCCCTACAGACACTGTGACTATCCCAGAAAATGGAACTGAGATCACCGCTACTACGAACAATGCGTTTGACCAAAGAAGCAAGATCCCATCCACCAACACCAAAGACATTGTGGAAACTGTGCCCACCCCAGCAGATGGGACTGAATCCACAATAAAAACAGAGAGTGACTCCAGCTCAGACAGTATCAACGTTACAGCAGATGAGTTACCCAGGGCTATAGAGACTGTGGCTGAGCCAAAAAACGGGGTAGAGATCAGCATCCCTACAGAGACTGTGCCTATCCCAGAAAGCGGGATTGAGATCAACGCTATTATGGACCATGAGTTGGACCAAAAAAGCACAGACAGTATCTACGTTGCAGCAGAAGAGTTCCTTGGGGCTATAGAGACTGTGGCTGAGCCAAAAGATGGGATAGAGAACAGTTGCTCTACAGAGACTGTGCATATCCAAGAAATCAAGACTGTGGATACAAAAGGCACAGGCAATGCTCCAGATGGTGCTATTCTTCCTAGAGAGAGATTTAGAACAGAGGATTTAACTCATCTACAAATCACCCAAGAGGAACCTAAAGAAGACATGCCCCAACCTACGGAAGAATCTGTCCAACCGGTCCAGCAGAGTTCTATCCCTGCAGGCAGAGGTTGGCTAGTCGTTGGCAAAGTCAAGTATTTTTTCTGTAAAAAGATTAGAAAGGATACTTCCAAAGGTAATAATTGTGAACAATATGACCTACAAGTTGGCTAAACAAGATCCATTTTTTTAGAGATGTTGCATAATGGTGGGGGCTGAATAGACCATAGGATCACATATAAATCACAGGGCCCCAAAGGAAAATATTGATGTTCATCTAACTGATGAACAGCAGTTTATATAGTGCATCCTAATTATAACCTTTATTGCCAGTGTTAGAAATGACTTATGGTATACCGCCTGTCTCAATGGTCACCTTGAACTATTTACTATAACCCCGCATTGCTTTCTTTACATTAGTCCTTAGTGAAAATGTTTCTAGTTCCTATTGTGTGAGCTGTTAGTGGACAATGCTCTTTGAAAAAAAAAGCCCTTAAAGGATAAGTTTACTTTTAAAGAACTTGTCCACTAATTCATCCCCGAGCCCCCTGAATGCAGCTCCCATGTTTAATGCTCTCCTGCAGAATACGGCTCACCCACAGGCACGATTGAGTAAAATGTAGTCAATTCTCAATCTACACTTGTTCAGTTAACTTTATTTGTACTTGGAAAAACTCAAAAAATAATTGAAACAAACGTAGATGGAGGTAAACTAATTGTTTTTTTTTCCCTCTTTAGAAATCAACCAGATCCAGTCTGATGTTCCTGCTCCTCTGACTCCAGAAAGCTTCAATTATTATAAGGTTCTCGGAGAGGGATTGTTTGGGAAGGTAAGTGATCAGATTTACAGATTGCATGCATGTTGAAGCACAACCCCTGCATAACAAGAAATAATGCATGAACCATGTTGATGCATATGAAAATGCATGCATCTTAATGCACTAAAAGTGTGAATCCAGCCAAAAGCTCCGATGCCATGTATCAACATAACACAAGATAGGGATGGGTGGGAAGGGGTTTCACTCTCCCTGGTGGATTTTCCACCTAATTATATTGCAGACAATGTCTTTCAGAAAAGAGGCAGGGTGGAGATGGGAACTTTGGTGGGTATATTTCACCATGGGAGACCATGTCATGTCATATTTATATCTAACTAAAAAAAGAAATATCACTGGTGGGTGAGATGACCTTTAATTGACAATACTAATATCCTATTATTTTTTCTCCTTCAGGTACTTGTGGCATCGCATCCTTCCACTGATCAGCTGCTGGCAATAAAAATAGCCATAAAACCTCCTTGGCCTCTCGAAAGAGTTTTGGTAGAACGCCAAACCATGGAAGTGACTGAAGAGAGCAGGTTCTTCCCGCAATTATTTGCTACTTTCCAGATAGAGGTAAGCAACTTTATCTTTTATTTATTTTGGTGGAATGTTAGGAGAGTGAATCAATTAGAACATCACATCTTCCTACCACTAATATCTATCCAACCGCTTGTGTTGGTAAATGTTAGTCAACTGCACTGGTTCTATAATATTGAAGAGTTTTAATGGTCATCTAAGCATGTCCTTTGGTTCTTGCTGCTTGGAAAAGGAGCATAACATCTTCAACATCACAGAACAAGCCCGATGTGACTATTACTACCCATAAAATGTCCTAAATAAATGAGACCCTTCACAGACATGTTGTTAATTTTTTCACTGAAAGTCTCCAAATAACAGAAGACAAAGGTGAAGGGTTGAATGTACTTTCATAGTGAATAATAAATGCATTGTAATTTTTATCTGTTTTATCTTCTAGGAATTACTTTTCTATGTCATGGAGTATGTGAATGGTGGGACCCTGAAACAATTCATATACAAGAGGAAACCTCTGGATAAAGATACTATAAGGTAAGTCCTTGATAATGGGGCTTGTTGGGAGTGGGAAGGGGGGTAGAATGTACAATTTGTAGACAGATCACTTTTAAGCGATGGGACCCCTGTATCAAAGGGGATGATAGGGTGTGCCTGCTTTACCTAGCCATCCCCCAGGTACACCTGTCGGATGCCTTGCTCCTAAATTCTATGTTTAGATTGATTCAACATTTTAATTTTACTAAATACAGAGGGAATAGGGAAGGAGGATAGCTGAGATGCCAACCAACACCTATATTGCTTACATAGGGAAGCAACATTAGCTAATTGGCCAGAATTTTTACACTGACCAAAGGAGTCTGCCAAAAGTCATGGGAGGAACTCATAGACCTGAGAAAGTTTGATCTTTTCAAAAATATATTCTAATATCCATGGGTAGCTTTAGACTGACATTGCCTATGGGATGAGATTCACCAAGATCTAACTATTGTACTCCTCTAGATTTAGAGGTGTATTGACATCTCTAAATCAGACAACAGTAATTTCTTTAGTACTTAGAAACCTTTACAGTAATAACTCCATAATGAAAATACATCAGGGTTTGTTTATGGCCAAATAAAAAAGCAATATGCATATAAAACATTTGAATTAGCATTAGGATCAGGTTATATTAATAAGGGGCCTAGGTTATTATAGGTCATTATAGGACACGTTTTTCACTAAATTATATTTTCTTCTTTTTCCATTAGGTTTATTGCTGCTGACCTGCTGTGTGCAATACAATTCCTTCATTCCAGAGTCACCGCACATTGGTAAGAAATCAATTCATCATATTTTACTGTTCCAGTTTATTGGTCTCCAAACTGCTGCATGCAGGCCCTTTGCTTGCCTTTATTCAGCCCTTGGGGCACTATTGTTGCCACTGACACCAACGATGGGACACTAATACTCCCACTAGTACCAACAATGAGGTATTACTCTTCCCACTAATACCGATGATGGGGCACTATTCCTCCCACTGACACCAAAGATGGGGCACTATTCCTTCCACTGACACCAACAATGGGGCACTATTTCTCCCACTGACTACAGACCACAGGTGCTATGTAATATTAATATGCAGGGTATACATGGACAGTTTTTTATTTTTTCATACACTTCATACATTGGCTGCAAGCGATGAACGAATGCTGGTTTTCCAAAAGGACCACTCGACAGAAGCTTTTCCAACGACCGGCTTCTGTTGAACAGACATCCGTACATACGGAGTGCAATTTGACCGGTTCAGATTTTCAGTCCGAGTACACCAGCCTTTACTCCCATTGACCACCAAGCCTGAGGCATTGTTTAAACTTGGGCATTTTCTACTCTCACTGGCTACAGTCCCCCCCCCCCCCCCCAAAGTTTAAAGGGCAGCAAGCACCCTTTGTTTAGAAAGTTTGGAGACCCCTGTTTTAGTTGATAATGGCCACCTTACCCTTTTCTTCTTCTTCTTCATCTTCTTTACAGTGATATTCACTTAGACAACATCCTCTTGGATAATTCCGGACATGTCAAGATTATCGATTTTGGAATGGCAACGATATTGCAACAACCTTGTGAAACAGAATCTGCTAAGGTAAGTGACTGTGCTGTAGTGTTTTTTTTTTGTGCCATATTGAGATTTTTAACCACTTCCCCTCTGGGGCATTTTTTTTTTCATTCTTCACACACATGTTAAAATCTTTTTTGCAGATTGAAAACAATTTAAAACCCCCAAAATATAACATATTTCCTGAATACAGTGGCTCCGTACAGCCGTATTCCTACGCGTTGTGCTTTGTGAATGGGCCGGCTGCGCGGGAAAGGAGAGGGGGCAAACTTCTGGCTCACTTCACCACAGCGAACTGAGCCGGAAATGGGAAAACCAGGTACCCGCTTCCCCAAAAAGGTGCCAAATGTGGCAGTGGAGCGGGGGAGGAGGCAGACAAGCAGAGCTTCCCCTTTTGGGTGGAACTTCGCTTTAAATGTCTTCACAGCTCATCACTTTAGAGTTAAATGTAAATGAGGTACCTAGAATTATTGCTCTGGGGTGTGCACAGCGAGACACAACTTGGGTTGTGCAATTGATATTTACTTACATGTACCCACCCTACACATGTGTTTGTGTGCTTCAATTTTTTTTTTACATCTTTAACACTCTTTTTTTTAAGTTTTTAACTTTACTGCTATCATAAGGGGGCTAAGAAGCCCCCTTTTAGGATAGCATTGGACAGGTGACAGGTACTCCTAATGGGGTACTCAGGCATTTCTCAGTAGGTGCAGAAGAGCAAGGGAACCACTTAGGGAGAGTGCTGGTGGGGGTGGGATCGGCCAAAAGTCATAAAAAAGTAATCGGGCTGGTCTACAGCCACCCAGATGGCTTTTATAGTAAAGCCAGGAGACGTTTTCTTAAAACCAGAAACAGCCATGAGCTTGTTTAACTTCTTCAGACTTTGGACATACCACATACGTCCAAAAGGGCTGAATAGATCTATAATACAATAAAATGTGGTGCAATTTGCCTAGACCCACAGAATGGGGTTGGACCTCTGCTTAGTGCAGGGCTGGTGCGAGTATTTTTGACACCCTAGGCAAAACCTCATTTTGCCGCCCCCCCCCCTTGGCTCCACCCCTTATCCCACCCCTTTTTTCCTGATCAGCGCCAAGGAACTGCAGCCTGATCAGCACCAATCAAATGCAGCCTCACCAGTGCCCATCAAATACAGCTTCACCAGCGCCAATCAATACAGCCTCACCTGTGCCCATCATATACAGCTTCGCCAGTGCCAATCAATACAGCCTCACCTGTGCCCATAAAATACAGCTTCACCTGTGCCCATCAAATATAGCCTCACGGGGGGGTGGGGATGGAGGGGGAGTATTTGGCAGATCAGTCACTATTTCTATATACATTTGCAAATGGCATGTGATAACAAAATCTCATTATCTCAGTCAGACAGTGTTAGTTTTTACATGAATCAATGCAGAGCAGCCAGTGACAGATCAACAGTGGCCAGGCGCCCCTAGGTGGCAGTGCGCCATAGGCGGCCGCCTACTCTGCCTAGTGGTAGAGCCGGCCCTGGCTTAGTGTTACAGAATCATGACACAGCCACCTGCTGTTGTGATATATACATACAGTATTAAAGGGGAACTAAACCCTCCTATGCTTGACAGCCAAGGAAGCTGCCATCTTAGCCTCTGCTTGGTCTGTTGATGCCATGGTGCTTCACATGTGATCACTGATCAGTTATGACACCAGCCATTTGATGACTTGTTAATTCACTTGAGAACAAAGTATCTATGTCAGTTATCACTGATGACCGTGCCTTGAATGTAACTGTTTTGAAACTGTTAAATTGATGGGTTTAAATCTGCTTTAATTGCTTTACGAATTGAAATAAATGTATTGTATTTTTGTATTTATTTAATATGCTCTGGGCTATAAAAAATATTTTTTTTTATTTCTTCAGGACTTTCATGAGCAGAGGAATGCCCTTCACAGAGTCTACCTCTTTTTTTACAATGCAGTTTCTCAGATGGCAGATATAAAAGACGTACAAACATACAAGGGTGATGATGATCTCCGGAACTTAATAATAAAGGTAAGTCAATGCTATACTATAGCCAGAGATAGAAAAGTGTACTTATTTATCTGTGCTATAAAATTGGCTAAATTAAATTGTTTAGCTATTGCTTTTATGATATTAATCTATCTTTTTAACCCACAGAGCCAGTTTTCGTTTGTACATCTGCAACAGCACAAATTCTTCAGAGGGAAATAATAGTAGTTGCCCAATAATCATATTCAATATAGTGATAATTAAGCATTATCTGAAATAATTTTTTCCTATCTGTAATGCGTTATTTTTTCTCTCCACAGAGCCCAGAGATAAACTGGCTAAAAAAGATAAATGCGAAGCAACCAATGCATCAACTCAAACGTGGGTATCGCGACAGACATGCTCCAATATCAGAAGTTGATGGATTCAACTTTATCAGTGAACGTTGGAGAGACATGAGGCAACACTAGTAGGTAATTAGGGATAAGTTTGAGGGGTAAGTGAGGCAGTATGGAGGGTGAGTGAGGCAGCATGAGGGGTAGGTGAGGCAGTATAGGGAGTGGGGGAGGCAGTATAAGGAGTGGGTGAGGCAGTATGGGGGGTGGGTGAGGCAGG
>BLSH010211493.1:732291-744540 GCA_018402905.1 Glandirana rugosa | reverse complement strand
GGTATGAGGGATAGGTGAGGCAGTATGGGGGGTACGTGAGGCAGCATAAGGAGTGGGTGAGTCCGTTTGGGAGATAGGTGAGGCAGTATGGGTGGTAGGTGAGGCAGTATGGGAGGGTAGGTGAGGCAGTATGGGGGGTAGTTGAGGCAGTATGAAAGGTAGGTGAGGCAGTATGAGGGGTAGGTGAGGAAGTATGGGGGATGAGCAAGGCAGTATGAGGGATAGGTGAGGCAGTATGGGGGGTACGTGAGGCAGCATAAGGAGTGGGTGAGTCCGTTTGGGAGATAGGTGAGGCAGTATGGGTGGTAGGTGAGGCAGTATGGGAGGGTAGGTGAGGCAGTATGGGAGGTAGGTGAGGCAGTATAGGGGGGTATGCTAAGCAGTATGGGGGGGTGGGTGAGGCAGCATGAGGGATAGATGAGGCAGTATGTGGGGGATAAGTGAGGCAGTATGAGGTGTAGGTGAGGCAGTGTGGGGAGGGTAGGAGAGGCAGTGTGGGGGGGCAGGTGAGGCAGTGTCATATACCTGGTCCTGATTCCAAAATGCTGAGAGGGCTCTCCTTGCGGCTGAGTGCTCGGTGTCCGTGAAGGTGAAAACAGGAAACACAAAGCCCAAGGAGGCAGGGATTGCCAGCTGTGCCACAGATGAGAGATGTAGGTGTAGAGATCTCTCTGCAAGTGGATTCCAGATGGTGTGAGAAGTATGACCTAGAAGAGCTGAAGGTTGTGCAGGATGCACACAGCAGGAACCGGTTGAAATGGTAAGTGCAGTAGGACAGATATAGCAGGTAAGTACTGTAAGCTGGAACAGGTAAGTATTGCAGGTGGGTACAGCAGATATGCACCAAAGCAGATCAGAAACACAAGCAAACAAGGGAACAGGAAGCTCAAGACTAGTGATGGGCCAAGCACCCCCGGTTCGGTTTGCATCAGAACTCCCGAACATGTAAAAAGTTTGGACCCGAGCAAAATAAAAAATTGAAAGTCCCCATTTTGAAGGCTTATATGCAAGTTATTGGCCATAAAAAGGGTATGGGGGCCCGGGTACTGCCCTGGGGGACATGTATATTACAAGCCAACCTTAATGCACTGTTTAATTGGGCTACTATTTGGAAAATGAGGTTTAAAGTTGAAAAATGTAAAGTAATGCACTTGGGGACTGGAACTGGAGAAGGTGCAGAGAAGGGCAACCAAACTGATAAGAGGCATGGAGAAGCTCACCTATGAGGAAAGATGAGAGGAACTGTATTTATTCTCTCTTGAGAAGAGGAGATTAAGGGGCGATATGATCAACATGTACAAATACATGTGGTCCGTATAGTGAGCTTTGGGGTGAGTTATTCACTTTGAGGTCATCACAGAGGACAAGGGGGCACTCTTTACAGCTGAAAGATAAGAGATTTCATCTCCCAATACGGAAAGGTTTCTTCACAGTAATAGCTGTGAAAATGTGGAATAGACTTCCTCCAGAGGTGGTTCTGGCCAGCTCAGTAGCTTGCTTTCTAAATGTACATAATATAACTGGGTACTAACATTTATAGGTAAAGTTGATCCAGGGAATATCCGATTGCCTCTCGGGGGATCAGGAAGGAATTTTTTCCTGTACCAAATTTGATCATGCTTTACTGGGGTTTTTCGCCTTCCTCTGGATCAACTGTGGGTATAGGGTTCTGTATATCGGATTGTATAGTGTTTTTTTTTTGTTGAACTAGATGGACTTGTGTCTTTTTTCAACCTAACTGTAACTATGTATCAATGCAAAAAAGTTTTTGTAAAATAGATTGTTTTTACAGGAGCAGTGATTTTAATGATGCTTAACCAGTTGCCAACTGCCTCATGTATATGTACTGCAGAAGTGCAGTTCAAGCTGGTGCGGTGGCTAACACAAGTAGTGTCCCGAAGCCACCAAGAATTCAAAGACAGGCCCATAGAGCAAATAGTGCCCTTCCTGATGCGCTTGCAAATCCTGATTGGGATTTTTAAACACCTCTTTCAATTTGGATTTGTAATCTAATCGCAGGGGCTTCCCCCAACGGCTTGTAAATGCCCCACTTAGATGGGGAGAGAGAGTCTGCTTGAGGTGTAATGAATTGCTTGCAGTAAGGTGGAAGGACAAATGGAACATTTTTGTTCTGTCTTCCATTCACGCAGACATGGCAGTCTAAACACCAACAGCGACTGGTGTTGTTGAGAAGCCCCTCTGTGTCTATGACTTCAACCTTAAAATGGGGGGGGGGATGGACTTCAATGACCAGATGATGGGGCTGTACTTAATTTCCCATAAGGCCAGACGCTAGTACAAGAAAGTGTCTGTATATTCCAATTGGCTCTGCTGAATGCTTATGTGCTATACAAAGCATAAGGACAAACTGGATCTTTCCTTAAATTCCAGGAAGAGATCGCCACAACCCTTTTGTTTCCAAGAGGTGCTGTGGCCCAATTTCCCAATGCAGATGCAGTAAGCCGGCTGCATGAGAAGCATTTTCCGGATGTCCTCTCTGGTACCCCTACCCAAAGAGTACTCCAAAAAAGATGCCGTGTCTATAGCAAGCGTGGATTTAGGCGTGACACCCGCCATTTGTCCGTTTCCGTCGCTACTACACTACTAGTGGATTATTAGAATAAGGTATAGCAAGGCACAGTCTAGGGCACACTTTCACACAGGATATTGAAAGATGTTAGATGGCTATCGCATTTTGTGAGACCCTAGCCTGGAATGGTTAAAGTTTTTTATAGTTACAATAAAAGTGTAAAAAAATGTAAAAAAATAAAAAATAAATGAATAAAAGACGGGGAAAGGAGGGAGTTGCTGTCTGCTACAATGAACTGCCTGTTTCAGGCAAGGAAGCTAATAGCTCGGAAGTGGCAGTCGGCAACCCCCCCAACCCTACAGGAACAGTCAAAAATAGTGGACCAAACTATTTGGATGGAGAAAAGCATATTTGTAAAAAGGAGTAACTTAAGCGGATTCCAAAAAAATGGAGGCTCTGGCTTGCTAATGAGGGTTACCCAGCTTAGTTAATAAAGAGATAGAATGATTAGAAAATATGCGATAATTGAACTGTGAGTGAGCGGTGAAGGTGTGTGGAGTGATTGAGAGATGAAAAAAATAGCTAAAAAATTGTTATGTGTAATGGAAGAAGATGGAGGTGGGGGGAGTGGGGGTTGGGGGATCTCTGGGGTAAAAGCCCTCCTTTCTTCTTTTTTTTCTTGTTTTGCTATTTTTGTATTTATATATGCACTTTGGAAGTATGGGAAAAATGTAATAAAGATTATAAATAAATAAATGAATAAATAAACAAGCCAAAAATAGTTATCACTTTATTGTTCTTACTGTTTTACTGTATTTTATGCTATACTGTAATGTTTTATTGTTAACTGTTGTTTGCTTTGCAGGTATGTCATTCTACTGGTTTACTGTACTGTTACGGTGTTATATTGTTAACCATTGTTTGCTTTGCAGGTACGCCATCCAGCTGCAGCATTGATTTGCTTATTTTGACAGCAATCGGGTTTGCTCTCACAATAGGTACATCAGTGACCACAGCGCTGTAGGAGGTGATTTCACCACCGCAGTTAAAAAAACAAAAAGCATATATGCCGAAGCATAGGTGCTAGGGTGGACAGAGGGCGGATACTCCCTATATATTTCGTGGCATTTCATGGCAGAAATTTCTTCATCCACTCGAAAGATGTAAATGGAGGAATCTGTTAGGTGGGCTGAATGAGAAAAAAAGAACATTGCATGTATGCCCATCATTAGAAGTGGGTGGATGCAGGGTGGTATTCTAATGGTGGGCATATCAGACACTTTTTCTGGCAGAGATTTCTTCATCCACATCGATTGATGTGAATGGAGGAATCTCTTAGGTTCTCTTTTTTTCGTTCAGCCCACAGGCTGCATTAATAAAAAGAACATTACAATGTATACCCAACAAGCACCAGCAACGTACTGATATGTTGCTGGTTTTTCAGTGGTTATACCGGAATGATGCCTGCAGATTTAGGCATCGTCTTGGTATTGTTTTTTTCAGCCGGCGGTCGGCTTTTATGTAAAATAAATCCTAGCAGCTAATTAGCTGCTAGACTGCTTTTACAAGCAGTTGGAGGGGATGTCCATCCTCCCGTCGCCTTCCATGGTTTTCTTGGGCTCTCCTGTCCCACCGGGGAACCCAAGAATGCAGCTGGTGGTTGGGCCAGGAGACTAGAATAGCTCCATTCATCTCTATGGCCTAGGAAACAGGAAGCTACAAGCATTTCATCATTTCAGTTTTGCCGGATATAAACAGTGCCATTTTTAAATTGAGAAAGCATCCTATCACACCAATCTTGGTGTGGTCAGATGTTTTAAGGGCAGACTAGAGATTTAGAGCCTAATAGACCCCACATTAAAAAAAAAAAAAAAAGGATCTGTCACTACCTATTGCTGTCATAGGGGATAGTTACATTCCCTGTGATAACAATAAAAATGATCAAAAAAAAATGAAAAGGATGGTCTAAAAATTAATCAGACTTACTTCGTATGAAAACAGCAATTGTACCATGCTTGTGAGGTGTCATTGTGAATGTCAGACACTTTTTAGGGACCAGTGACACCAATACAGTGATCAGTGCAAAAAAAAATGCACTGTCACTGTATAAATGACACTGCCAGGGAAGGGGTTAACATCAGCGACCAAAGGGTTAAATGTGTTCCATGTTTGTGCTTTTTTTACTATGTGGGGTGTAAGTATCCAGGGTGATTAAGCTCTCGTGGTGCATGCAAATTGAAGAAATTGTGTCAGTCTATACTGCATTTTTAAGGGCATGGCAGCCCACATTTATTTAAAGGAAACAGAATTTTCAAAGAAACAACAGCAATTTCCCTTTCAGGGGGTTCCACCATTACTGCATACTATTAGTATACAGCCCAGCATCACCAGATAGGGTATACAGCATCACCAGATAGTGGTATACAGCATCACCAGATAGGGGTATATAGAGTCACCAGATAGCAGTATACACTTACAGAGCACCAGATAGCAGTATACAGAACCCCAGATAGCAGTATACGGAGCCCCAGATAGCAGTATACAGAGTCACCAGATAGGGGTATACAGAATCACCATATAGCAGTATACAGAGCCCCAGATAGCAGTATACAGTCACCATATAGCAGTATACAGAGCCCCAGATAGCAGTATACAGAGTCCCAGATAGATTATACAGTCACCAGATAGGGTATACAGTCACCAGATAGGGTACACAGGGTCCCAGATAGGGTATACAGGGTCCCAGATAGGGTATACAGGGTCCCAGATAGGGTATACAGGGCCCCAGATAGGGTATACAGAGCCCCAGATAGGGTATACAGGGTCCCAGATAGGGTACACAGTCACCAGATAGGGTATACAGGGTCCCAGATAGGGTATACAGTCAACAGATAGGGCCATACAGGGTCCCAGATAGGGTATACAGGGTCCCAGATAGGGTATACAGTCACCAGATAGGGGTATATATGGTCCCAGATAGGGGTATACAGTGTCCCAGATAGGGTATACAGAGCCCCAGATAGGGTTTTCAGAGTCCCAGATAGGGTATACAGAGCCCCAGATAGGGTATACAGAGTCCCAGATAGGGGTATACAGAGCCCCAGATAGGGTATACAGAGTCCCAGATAGGGTATACAGTCACCAGATAGGGGTATATACGGTCCCAGATAGGGTATACAATCACCAGATAGGGGTATATACGGTCCCAGATAGGGGCTCGCCGCCCCCCCCCCAAAGTCGGGACAGGTCCCGCACTTACCCCATCTAATAGGCAGGCAGGAGTGTGCAGAGATCGGCATGCGGCCAGCGGCTGTCAGTGTGCAGAGGCAGCACTTGCAGTGAGCGGGCTGGAGCCTGGAGTCCGGCTTCTCTCTGGAGCTTCTCTCTGGCCGGAAGTGACGCTGAGGCTCCTCCGAGATCAATCACCGCCGTCTATTGGACAGCGGTGATTGATTGACAGTATCAGGAGCAAATAGGCAGCTTGAGGCGCAGAGCAAAGCGCCTCAAGGCAGGATTAAATCCTGCCTTTGAAGCATGACGCTTGGAAACATGTGATTGCAACGACGTCACGCTTCCTATGGTGCACTGTGTCCGGCGCCCGAACACAGTGCATGTTTATTTAAAGAAACTTTTTTTTTTTTAAAGGGGACATTTTTTTAAATTGTATTTATTTATTTTTGGGGGGGGGGTGGCACCCAGGCGCCCCTATTTGCGGGCCGCCACTGATCGCCAGATATAACCACTTCAACTGGAGGACGTCATATGATGTCCACTCAGGGTTAAGTGGTTAAACAAGGCCCACATTAAGGTTACCAAGAAAGTTACTTACTTTGTTGTATAGAATGGTATATTGTAATTCATCATTTAGAGTTATAAGACAATACATGGCAGTATTTGGGAGCTTATAATGTTCATCTTAATGCTTTAGGGATCGACATGTGGTCTTGGGTCTTTGGGTAATCATTAGGAAATACAACATACGTGGAGACATTTGTGGACCTTTGTGGACTTTCATCTGTTTTAATAAAAGTGGGCTGACAAGACTTTACAGTTCAGAATGGCATGGACTTAATTAAAACACTAAAAACACTGAGCTAACCAACCCTAAAATATATACTATATATATATATATATATATATATATATATATACAGTATCTCACAAAAGTGAGTACACCCCTCACATTTTTGTAAATATTTTATCTTTTCATGTGACAACACTGAAGAAATGACACTTTGCTACAGTGTAAAGTAGTGAGTGTACAGCTTTTATAACAGTGTAAATTTGCGGTTTCCTTAAAATAACTCAACACACAGCCATTAAAGTCTAAACCGCTGGCAACAAAAGTGAGTACACTCCTAAGTAAAAATGTCCAAATTGGGCCCAAAGTGTCAATATTTTGTGTGGCCACTATTATTTTTTAGCACTGCCTTAACCCTCTTGGGCATGGAGTTCACCAGAGCTTCGCAGGTTGCCACTGGAGTCCTCTTCCACTCCGCCATGATGCATGGCTCCCAACTGTCCCTGATTTGGGGGGACTGTCCCTGATTCGGAACAAAGTCCCTCTGTCCCTCATTCCTCCTCATTTGCCCCTCATTTTGATCTGATCTATATAGTTGTATATAAAATTCACTATTTATATTCCAAAAGTGTTTCCCAGTGCTAAACCCTTCATCCAATTTCTAAATTGCTGCATTTGTAAATTTAAAAAGCCTACATAAAGGAATAGCAATGGTATAAAAATACAGTAAACACTTGTGGGTTCAACTAATCATTTTTTTTTTTTTTGAAAAAATTTCCTTTAAGCATTTAGGCCCTTAATGACCAGGCCATTTTTTGCGATACGGCACAGCATTGCTTTAACGAACAATTGCGTAGTCATGCGACGCTGTACCCAAATAAAATTGATGTAATTTTATTTTCCCATAAATAGAGCTTTCTTTTGGTGGTATTTGATCACCTGTGCGTTTTTTATTTTTTGCGCTATAAACAAAAAAGACTGACAATTTTGAAAAAAAATATATATATTTTTTACTTTCTGCTATATTACATATCCAAAAAAAATGTTAAAAAAAAACAAATTTCTTCATCATTTTAGGCCAATATGTATTCTGTTACATACTTTTGGTAAAAAACCCCAATAATCATATATTGATTGGTTTGCACAAAAGTTATAGTGTCTACAAACTATGGGATAGATTTATGGACTTTTCATTTTTTAAAATTGTTTTTACTTCCACACACTCCCAATCAAGATCCTCCTACAATACTTTAAACAGGTCCATGCCTTATTCATAAATTTATCTGGGCCCATAAGAAACCCCGCCTACCTCGCTCTCTTTTTTCACTCCCCAAACACTGTGGGGGACTAGTGGTCCCAGATGTGCGCAGATACTACCAAGCAACTCATCTCTGCAGGATCATAGACTGGTGCCGTCATCCGGATACCAAACTCTGGGCACAATTAGAATAAGTCCAAACTAGCGTGCCACTTCAGGGGGCTATTTGGTACTATGACAAACTACCACCCCCCCATGAAAAAGCACCCCGTCCTTGGCAGAACTCTCAGAGTGGGATTGCAGGCATGTATACGACACGCACCTCTCCACTTCAGACTCACCTATGTTCCCTATTTTAGGAAACCCACAATTTCCACCTGGCTTAACCCCCAGGAAAGCAAAATTCTACTCGTGGAGAAGCGGACCCGTGCTTCACACTTTCTGGATAAGGGAGCATGGCCCTCCCTGGAGACACTGAAAAACGATGCAGGCCCCTTTAAACTCCCGTTCTGCACCGCTCTTCAACTGAGACATTTTCTCACCTCTCTTCCAAACTCACAGCGCTTTAACTGACCCCTAACAACATTCGAGGAATACTGCTCGGGCGACGTACCCTTGACTCAGGTAATATCCAAGGCCTAAGCCCTATTGACCTCCCCAGGAGAACAACGGACCCTATCATTTATAAGTAAAGGGAAAAGGAGCTGAACCGCACATTTACTGCTACTCAGACCCAAAATATTCTCCAGTTTTCTTTAAAATCATCTATCTGCACGAAAATACAGGAGACAAAGTACAAACTTCTTACCAGGTGGTACCTTACCCCCCACGCACTACATAAATTTTACCCGGATACACCTGCGGCCTGCTGGAGATGCCATGGAGACAGGAGAACGATGTTACACATATTCTGAACGTGCCTGCTACTGGCCCATTTTTGGACCACAGTAAGGGAAGTAACCCAGAAGTTCAGGGAATATAGTATACCGGACGACCCGTTCTTCTTCCTGCTACACGTCTCCAATATCTCAGCTAATTATACAAAAAGTCAGTCGCACGTCACCTATTGAATGCCGAAAAATCTTGTATCCCACTTCACTGGAAAAAAAGTCTACGCCGACAATCGCAAATTGGCTCCCGAAAGTAAAGGACATCAATAAAATGGAGGACTTAATCCTCACTGCACGACAACAATGGGAAAAATACTCCAAGACTTAGGGACTCTGGAATCAGTTCATCCTCTCCCCTGAGGGTAATTCCCTCCTTGACTCATAATGCCGCAGGCGAATTGCTGAGCCCACTCACCCTGGCTGTCCTGACCCGATCAGGGCCTAACCCAACCTATCCCCCTCAACCTCCCCTACCTCTGTAGCCCCCCCCCCTGCAATATTGCGGCGGACAAATCTGACCCTAAGTGACACTTTTTGGGGACCAGTAACTATCTTACAGTGATCAGTGCTAAAAAAATGCACTGATCACTGTATAAATGACACTCGCAAGGAAGGGGTTAACATCAGGGGCTATCAAAGGGTTAAGTGTGTTCCCTGTATGTGTTTTCTAACTGTGTGGGGGATGCGCTGACAGGAACAACACAGAGATCCATGTTCCTGATTACTAGGAAGAGAAGATCTCTGTGTACTTCCCTGTCAGAACGGGGATCTGCCTTGTTTACATAGGCAGATCCCCATTCTGCGTCTCAGAGGAGCGATCGTGGGTGACCCACAGGTTGGCTCCCCCTCCATGGAACGGGCGCGTGCGTGCCTCCAGTGGCGCGCTTGTGCCCACAGTATCTAGTCCATGAAACAATGTACAGGTACGTTGTTTCACAATATAGAGCCACCCTGCCACAGTATACTGTATATGCAGTGGGCGGTCTCTAAGTGGTGAAGGGGCATGGCAAGGGGTGTATCCTTTGCCTACATACTTTTGCTAATAGATGTCCATCATTCCCATCTCAAAAAGTTGGGAGGTATGCATGACAACATCACGGAGCTGGTGGATGTTAGAGACCTTGCGCTCCTCCACCTTCCATTTGAGGATGCCCCACAGATACCCAATAGGGTTTAGGTCTGGAGACATGCTTGGCCAGTCCATCACCTTTACCCTCAGCTTCTTTAGCAAGGCAGTGGTCATCTTGGAGGTGTGTTTGGGGTTGTTATCATGTTGGAATACTGCCCTGCTCTGCTTCAGTATGTCACAGTACATGTTGGCATTCATGGTTCCCTCAATGAATTGTAGCTCCCCAGTGCCGGCAGCACTCATGCAGCCCCAGACCATAACACTCCCACCATCATGCTTGACTGTACGCAATACACACTTGTCTTTTTACTCCTCACCTGCTTGCTGCCACACATGCTTGACACCATCTGAACCAAATACATTTATCTCGGCCTCATCAGACCACAGGACATGGTTTCCAGTCATCCATGTCCTTAGTTTGCTTGTCTTCAGCAAACTGTTTGCGCGCTTTCTTGTGCATTCAGCTTCTTTGATTGACCATGGTGAGGCCTGTTCTGAGTGGATCCGGTCTTGTTAAACTGCTGTATGCTCTTGGCCACTGTATTGCAGCTCAGTGTCAGGGTCTTGGCAATCTTCTTATAGCCTAGGCCATCTTTATGTAGAGCAACAATTCCTTTTTTTCAGATTCTCAGAGAGTTCTTTGCCATGAGGTGCCATGTTGAACTTCCAGTGACCAGTATGAGAGAGTGAGAGCAGTAACATCAAATTTAACACACCTGCTCCCCATTCACACCTGAGACCTTGTAACACTAACGTGTCGCATGACACCCGGGAGGGAAATGGCTAACTGGGCCCAATGTGGACATTTTCACTTAGGGGTGTACTCACTTTTGTTGCCAGCAGTTTAGACTTTAATGGCTGTGTGTTGAGTTATTTTGAGGGGACAGCAAATTTACACTGTTATACCAGCTGTACACTTACTACTTTTCATTGTAGCAAAGTGTAATTTCTTCAGTGTTGTCACATGAAAAGATATAATAAAATATTTACAAAAATGTGAGGGTTGTACTCACTTTTGTGAGATACTGCATATTTGAGCACAGACATATTTTATTTCTATTGCATAATGCAGGCCAGTGACCAGTCCTGAACCTGTTGCTCTTCCTATTTGCCCCATATTGGTACTATATTTACTGAAGTATGTTATAGGCATGTAGGTAATTTTTATTTTGCAGTGTAGAGTAGGGACTGGCCTGAGAGGAATTACTTTGATGCAGTTGGCTGGCTTAAACATGTATTGCAATGCATATGAACCAAAAATCTCTGTTTTAATGCAAAGTTTGCTAGAAATGCGTAAGGGTGTATAGCAGTGTGCAAAGGGTCGATTTAGATCTTTTGGTAATCTTGTGGTCACACCCCTTTAGCACCTGATAGGTAATATGAATGTGTAAAGCTATTTGTATTTGAGCACAGACCAGTGGCAGCTGGTGAAGTTTTAGGATAGGGGGCGCCAGGCCCCGTCCTTCCTTTTTGACCCCTCCCACTTCTGATAAGTCCAACCCCTTATAAAATCCACCCCCTCCATCCCCTGTATTCCACATATTGTGTCAGGAGTACACAGCTCAGCATCACAGGACACAGTATACAGCTCAGCATCACAGGACACAGTATACAGCTCAGCATCACAGG
This sequence comes from Glandirana rugosa, assembly GCA_018402905.1. Taxonomy (NCBI): domain Eukaryota; kingdom Metazoa; phylum Chordata; class Amphibia; order Anura; family Ranidae; genus Glandirana; species Glandirana rugosa. The sequence continues at coordinate 733,083 of BLSH010211493.1, read as the reverse complement.
AAACAATATACAGCTCAGCACCACAGGACACAGTATTCAGCTCAGCACCACAGGACACAGTATTCAGCTCAGCATCACAGGACACAGTATACAGCTCAGCATCACAGGAAACAATATACAGCTCAGCACCACAGGACACAGTATACAGCTCAGTATCACAGGACACAGCATACAGCTCAGCATCACAGGACACAGTATACAGCTCAGCATCACAGGACAGAGTATACAGCTCAACATCACAGAACAGAGTATACAGCTCAGCATCACAGGACACAGTATACAGCTCAGCATCACAGGACACAGTATACAGCTCAGCATCACAGGACACAATATACAGCTCAGCATCACAGGACACAGTATACAGCTCAGCATCACAGGACACAGTATACAGCTCAGCATCACAGGACACAGTATACAGCTGAGCATCACAGGAAACAATATACAGCTCAGCACCACAGGACACAGTATACAGCTCAGTATCACAGGACACAGTATACAGCTGAGCATAACAGGAAACAATATACAGCTCAGCACCACATTACACAGTATACAGCTCAGAATCACAGGAAACGATATACAGCTCAGCATCACAGGAAACAATATACAGCTCAGCATCACAGGACACAGTATACAGCTCAGCATCACAGGACACAGTATACAGCTGAGCATCACAGGAAACAATATACAGCTCAGCACCACAGGACACAGTATATGACTCGACATATGACACAGGACACCACGACTCGACATATAACAAAGGACACTACGAGTCGACATATGACACAGGACACT
>BLSH010211493.1:719607-732281 GCA_018402905.1 Glandirana rugosa | reverse complement strand
GAGAGGAATTACTTTGATGCAGTTGGCTGGCTTAAACATGTATTGCAATGCATATGAACCAAAAATCTCTGTTTTAATGCAAAGTTTGCTAGAAATGCGTAAGGGTGTATAGCAGTGTGCAAAGGGTCGATTTAGATCTTTTGGTAATCTTGTGGTCACACCCCTTTAGCACCTGATAGGTAATATGAATGTGTAAAGCTATTTGTATTTGAGCACAGACCAGTGGCAGCTGGTGAAGTTTTAGGATAGGGGGCGCCAGGCCCCGTCCTTCCTTTTTGACCCCTCCCACTTCTGATAAGTCCAACCCCTTATAAAATCCACCCCCTCCATCCCCTGTATTCCACATATTGTGTCAGGAGTACACAGCTCAGCATCACAGGACACAGTATACAGCTCAGCATCACAGGACACAGTATACAGCTCAGCATCACAGGACACAGTATACAGCTTAGCGACACAGTATACAGCTCAGCATCACAGGACACAGTATACAGATCAACATCACAGGACACAGTATACAGCTCAGCATCACAGGTGGGGTATATAGCAGCCAGTATCACGGGACACAATATAGAGCCCCAGCATCACAGGTGGGGTATATAGCAGCCAGTATCACAGGTGGGCTAAATTGCAGCCAATAACACAGGTGAGGGTAAATTGCAGCCAATAACACTGGTGGGGTAAATTGCAGCCAATATCACAGGTGGGGTAAATTGCAGCCAATATCACAGGTGGGGTAAATTGCAGCCAATAACACAGGTGGGGTAAATTGCAGCCAGTATCACAGGACACAGTATAGAGCCCCAGCATCATAGGTAGGGGTATGTAGCAGCCAGTATCACAGGTTTGGGTAAATTGCAGCCAGTATCACAGGTGGGGTAAATTGCAGCCAATATCACAGGTGGGGGTAAATTCCAGCCAATATCACAGGTGGGGTAAATTGCAACCAATAACACAGGTGGGGTAAATTGCAGCTAGTATCACAGGACACAGTATAGAGCCCCAGCATCACAGGTAGGGGTAAATTGCAGCCAGTATCACAGGTGGGGTAAATTGCAGCCAATATCACAGGTGGGGGTACTTTGCAGCCGCCAGTATCACAGGTGGGGGGGTACTTTGCAGCCAGTATCACAGGCAGTGGAGGCTCGTCCATTGGGGCTCCTGGGGCAATGCCCCACCACCAGTTTGCAGTAAAAAAAAAATCACCAGTTTGCAAAAAAAAAAAAAATCACCAGTTTGCAGGGGAAAAAAATCACGTTTGCAGAAAAAAAATCACGTTTGCAGAAAAAAAAAATATCTGTGTAGTTTTTATCAGTATTTGATCTCTCTCACTCTGCTGTTGCTAGGCAGATTATGAAAAAAAGGTATCATCTTGATTTTTTATTTCTAATCTGCCTAGCTACAGGTCGTGCGTCCTAAAAGTCAATAAACCTCCTGTCATTGAAAAGCATGGAGAAATCATTTCTCCGCGCTTATTTGTTCATTGGCAGCCCCCTATTGCGGTCAATGGAGTTCATTAGGACGGGTGAATATAACGGCCTGGCCCGTCTCTTGAACTCTCTAATTTGCTCCCTGCCTGCACTAGGGAGGTGCCGAGGTGGAGACATGACAATGCCATGGAGTGGATGATGGAGAACTGACCATTCGGGCAGGGGGTTCCATGAGAGTCCTTTGTGCTGTTCTTATATCCCACTGCCAGTGACCCAGTCCCTCCCTCCCCCCCCCCCCTCTGCAGAGGAGTAGAGTGGCCGGCCCCGGCGGCATGACATCACGGTGGGAGGCTCTGTGACTGTCTGTGAGACGGAGGAGTGTGAGAAGAAGAGGAGCTTTATTGCTGCTGTGCTGGTGACATTCCAGTGCACCTGACCGTGACCGCAGCAACTCGGAGTCCTGACACTAACCAACCTCTGAGCCTGCCTGCATGCATGTATGTTTAACAGGCAGTTGTTAATGTTGTGGTATATTATCATCATGATGAATAATGATTTGTTAGTGGAATTGGTACTTTTTATTCTGAAGGCCCCTCTCACTACACCTAGACATCATAGCACTGTTAGCACAGCACATGTGTGCTACTGCTACATGTTAGAGCATGCTAATCCCATGCTAATCCCATGCTCTAACATGTAACAGTAACACACAGTAAAACACACATGTGCTGTGCTATGCTTTGGCTAGGTGTGTTGGGGCACCTTCAAAATAAGTTTTTTTTTTTTTGGGGGGGGTCTCCTGGTGTTGTATTTCACAGTCATTTTATGGTCACCGTACAGTCCTGCACTGACACGTCATCACTTCTAACTTTGTATATTTTATTTTTAACCAGTTCAGATCTGTGCTATAGCCGAAAGATGGCTACAGCGTGTATCTGAATTTCCCAGCGGTCATCCATGGACGTCCTTGCTTGTGCACGCTCCTGGCGTGCACTCACAGGTGGCGGCACGTGCGTGGGCGTGCCCGCGGGCCGGGCAGACTCGATGTCCACTCGTAACCCGCGATCACCTGTCAGAACTGCAGAACGGGGAACCGCCAGTGGCAGCTGGTGTATGAGGGGTGCTTGGCTACATAACTGCCCCTACCTGTGTTATTGGCTGCAAACTACCCCCACCTGTGTTATTGCCTGCAAACTACCCCCACCTGTGTTATTGGCTGAAAACTACCCCCCCCCCCCGTGTTATTGGCTGCAAACTACCCCACCTGTGTTATTGGCTGCAAACTACCCCCACCTGTGTTATTGGCTGCAAACTACCCCCACCTGTGTTATTGGCTGCACACTACCCCCACCTGTGTTATTGGCTGCAAACTACTTCCACCTGTGTTATTGGCTGCAAAATGCCCCCACCTGTGTTATTGGCTGCAAACTACCCCCACCTGTGTCACTGGCTGCATAACTGCCCCCACCTGTGTTATTGGCTGTAAACTACCCCCACCTGTGTTATTGGCTGCAAACTAGTTCCACCTGTGTTATTGGCTGCAAACTACCCCCACCTGTATTATTGGCTGCAAACTGCCCCCACCTGTGTTATTGGCTGCAAACTACCCTCACCTGTGTTATTGGCTGCAAACTACGCCCACCTGTGTTATTGGCTGCAAACTACCCCCACCTGTGTTATTGGCTGCAAACTACCTTCACCTGTGTTATTGGCTGCAAACTACCCCACCTGTGTTATTGGCTGAAAACTGCCCCCACCTGTGTTATTGGCTGCAAACTACTTCCACCTGTGTTATTGGCTGCAAACTACCCCCATGCGCCCTTTTACACACAGACTAAGGACACCCCCCAGGCACAATATTTAAAGGAATTTTTCACTTTAAGCATTATTAGAATCACTGCTCCTGAAAAACAATCGATTTAAAACCTTTTTTTTTCATTGATACATGTCCCCTAGGGCAGGATCCGGGTCCCCATACACTTTTTTCTTTCTAATAAGAAAGATTTGACATGCTTTGTGTGCTGCTCAGCAGGTGGATAGGGGTATTAGCAAAAAAGTGGGTGTCTCTTTATGGCACCCCGCTCCACGTCAACTATGCAAGCTCTTCCATATGGACCAGACCGCTTCCTCTTTCTTCCAAAATCCAGAAGCTATTGCAATGTGATAAGGGACATCTTCAGTTGGGGGGGGTCTTAGAAGAATAATTTAATATGCTTTGTGTGCTGCTCACCAGGTGGCTGTCTCTTTATGACAAAAAAGGGTGTCTCTTTACGACATTCTGCTCCACGTCAACTCTGCTCACCAGGTGGATAGGAGCATTAGGAAAAAATGGGTGTCTCTTTACTGTATTTTACTCCATGTAAACTCTGCAAGCTCTTCCAGGTGGACCAGAACACTTCCCCTTTGCTCCGAAATCCAGAAGCAATTGCAATGTGACAAGGGACACCTTGGGTTGAGGGGTTTTCTGGGAAGAAAAGTTTTACATGCTTTGCGTGCTGCTCGCTGGATGGATACGGCGTTATCAAAAAATGAGTGCCCCTTCGGCATATGGCTTGTAGTGTTGCATTCCTACCGCTATGCTTTGTTTTGTAATAGACAACATAAATCCTGGAAATAGAAAAACATAAATATTAAGACACACAAACTTTAGGACAAAATACCATTTTTGAAAAATAAAGCTTTTCCACAACTTATGATTTCCTGCACACCAAAACCCAATACTTGGTTTGAGCTTACCTTAAGCTTACCTCTAAATTGACAGTATTCCAGCTTATCTTCCACGCAGAAACAGTTTCATCCAGCTTCCAGGGCAAAGATGTGGAACTGTGCCCCCCCTCCGATGCTAATGCTGGCTGTAGAATGGTTGCACCCCCCTGCACACATTCTTTGCCCTCTTGCTCCATCTGCCCATGGTTGGCATGGAGTGTGCAGTGCATGTTTGGCCACTTTCTTGCTTTCTAGCAGCTGGAATGTAGTTGCGCATGTGTGATGTATTTTTTATGTCAGGCATGGGGAGATGGGGGGGCATGTTGGAGCAGTGTGAGAACAGTAGCTGTCAGATTAGACATGCTACTGTGGTCTGCTGGTTGTCAGCCACTGATCTGGAGCGTGCATGTGGTGAGGAGACACCCTCTACTGCAGTACTCAGGGCAGCTGCCTTTCTTGCCCAACCCTTGTCCCTCCCCTGCTCAAGACAGGAAATCATAGGGTCCTGTACAGTCCACCTTGCAGGGTCCCCCTTTCCCTTTAGTCACCCAAAGAAAAAGATATATGAATTTGCAAGAAAGCAGGAGTGTCAATATAATTGCCAGGAGCTGTGGATGCTGGATTACCCTTGCCTGCACCCGAAGATGTTTAAAAAGTAAATTCTATATCTCTGGGCACTGCTGCTGGATTGATGGGGCCTGGAAAACTTATAAAGCTGGGTGCCCTGGTTGGAGGGATTACTCTGCCTGCTCCTGAATGGCATTAAAAGGTTACCTCTCTGCCCCTGGGCCCCCTACTATACTGAAGGGGCCGGTCCCGGTACAAGAGGGCTGTTTCTACTTCCCTATTGTTGGCCCTGGCCCTGTTTAACTCACTTCCTGTGTTAAGATGACAACTGATCACTGTCATCACCCTAGTAAAGGGAGTGTGATAAGACTACATAACACCTCCCTCTCTTTTTCATAGCAGGGGGAAGTGCTTGGCAGTCCACAGAGATAGCAGAGAACAATGCTAACTGATAACTGTCCATATATAGTACAAAGGAACAAAACACACACAAATCACAGGCCCAAACCAGCTAATGAGAGAAAATAGCACAGAGGGAGTGCTTGTGCCTGCATACACATACTACAAAATGACATTTTGAAGGATACAAATCCTTTATAATTGTTTATGACCTCTGCTATATAAAATCAACCTCCAGACAACCATGGGACACTCATAATAACAATGACAGCATAGCAATAATGTACATCTTATAGATGTCGATGCATAGCCCATAGCAACTGTGCAGTGCCCATAGCAACAGTGTACATCCATAATGTAATATATATATATATATATAGTTACAGAGACATCAACCTATCACCAAAAAACCCTCCACTAGATGTCCAAAGGTGGGCCATGGCAACAGTGCACAGCCCATAGTAACCTCATCTCTATGTCCATGGATAAGTGATCATAACCAATCACCATAAACCCCCCTGTAGCGGCCCCATAGTGATAGGTGCTTTATTTTTGTGGATTTTTGTTAGGAGAGGTAAAATCTAGTCAGGCCTGACAGTGTGTGTAGGCCTGATTGTTTTGATCTGGGCTGGGGAAGTGGCTAAGGGAGTGGCTGGAGATGGAGGGATGGAACACCCCTTGGATACTCCTCCCCTTTGAGCTGGGAAAGCTCTAGAAAGGGGGATGGATGAGGAGGTGTCCCTTTCTGATGTATGACAAGGAGCCCTGACCAATCCACAGTCTGGACTGGCAGGGGGCAGGCCTCCTTAAATATAGCAATCTGCCAGCAGGGGGCAGAAGAGTTTGGGTGAAAGAGAGGAGAATGTAGCCGGTGCTGCGAATCAGGCCTCACCTGGGAGGGAAGCCCCCAGTCTGGGGGGGGGGGGGTGACCTTGAGGCCTGGGGCTTAGGTGCAGCTAGAAGCTGGAGTCGTGATGTCAACAGGAAGGAGTAGAAGAGGACTCCAGTGGCAACCTGTGAAGCTCTGGTGAATTCCATGCCCAAGAGGGTTAAGACAGTGCTTGAAAATAATGGTGGCCACACAAAATATTGACACTTTAGGTCCAATTTGGACATTTTCCCTTAGGGTGTACTCACTTTTGTTGCCAGTGGTTTAGACATTAATGGCTGTGTGTTGAGTTATTTTGAGGGGACAGCAAATTTACACTGTTATACAAGCCGTACACTCACTACTTTACATTGTAGCAAAATGTCATTTCTTTAGCGTTGTCACATGAAAATATAGAATAAAATATTTACAAAAATGTGAGGTGTGTATTCACTTTTGTGAGATACTGTATATAGCCCTGATAATTTAAGCAAAACTTTACACATTCACATCTATTAATATACTATATAATGAAAATTTTGCTTTACATATTTCTTCAAGAGTTCAAGGTGTCATTATCAAATACATCAAATGATAATATTGCTTAATATTTAAGTATATAAACTCAATCATTAATGCCATGGATTTAGAACGGTGCGCTCCCTCCTGAAAACGTGAGGGGCTTACACTGTCCAACAACTTCGGGAGGCTGTGAACAAGGCTACAAGCCGAAAAGCGTCTGCGTGTGCTGTATTTTTATGGGCATGGAATACATTTATTGGATATCGTACTTCAGTGTGCCGGTTCTTTTTGCTGTATCTTACTTCGGGAGTCAGATTTTGAGAATGTCAGCTATCTGCAGGTCTGCCATCTAGCCTAGCGGAATCTTGAATAGCTCTCATTCTTAAGTCCGTTCGATTCTAGATGTCGATCGAGTCTGATGAAACACAGTCTAATCTCCTTACTATATTTTTCCATTATGGGTAATGTCCATCCCCAACTTCCAACATACTGCTTGTGTTGGGAGAGCGACTTTGGTGTCACCCTACCCCTGGTAAACCTGCAGCAAAATTTGGGATGCACTATTTAAAGGTTCACGTAACATGCTGGCTCTGGAGAACTCTTTTAAAGTCCCAGTGGTACTATACCCTTGCAAGGATTTCACGTTGCTTTCCCACCTATCCCTCTTTTTGTTTTCAAGGTTTTCTAAAGCTGGGAGACATGAAATATATCTAATGGACATGCCCTAAGGTCAAAAGGCTGTGGATACAGGTATGTGCTATGGTCAATCTGATACTGTATACCAGGGGTCTCCAAACTTTTTAAAGAAAGGGCCAGTTTACTATCCTTCAGACATTAGGGGGGCCAGACTGTGTCCAGTGGGAGTAAACAATGCCTGATATGTGGCAGGGATAATGCCTCAAGGGCCGGATAAATGCAAGCAAAGGGCCGCAGTTGGAGACTGCTGCTCTATACTAACTTGAGGAAAAATCCATAGGAAGCATTAAAGCATCAACCAATTAAAAATGTTACCCGTTGGGAGCGTACATTATTTATTCAGATTTTCATGGCAACAAAACAGACAATAGCATAGGTGTGGAAATCACCATTACTTAGCTTTGACGAGATTAAGCTTCATGTACAAGGTATAATGATAAATTCAATGACACACACGACAGGTTCTTGTGTACCTGGCAGCCTTGGCTGGATCACTTCTCGCCTTCTCAGTTGACATCATGCCTCTTAGAGCTTTAATCTAGGTGCCATTGCGTATGCTACTTATGTTATAGGCCTCTGGGACCTGCCCTTCCTCCCATAGGGGGGTAACTTCCCTGCCCCCCCCCCCCTTTTTCCTGTCTTTCCTTCCTCTCCTTCTAACTACCTTCTTTATGTCCACTAATGCCTCGCACACACGGAACGACGATCGTAAGTACGATCATCTAAAATCATATGTTGGATAATGTAACTTGCATACTGACTGCACTACACAATCGTACGACCACGGAAAGAACGTTCAGGTGCATGTAATTAGCATCCGGCCGTTCCTGACTTCTGAGCATGCGTGTTTTGCACAATACAACTTGTTGTACCAACTTCTCTGTACACGCGATACAACGGTCGTATGACTGCTTGTTGGTACGACAAAGTTTTCTAGTCTGCTCATACAACTCCCCTTGTACGACCGTCGTATGTCGGATGTTCTAATCGTGCATACGAACGATCGATTTCGCATACAAACGGTCGTTCATATGACCTGTTGTGTACGATCGTCGTCCCGTGTGTAGGAGGCTTAAGTCAGACAAAGGAGATCTCGCTCCCCCTCCCCCCATAGACGACCGTAAACTAGAGATAGTTACACCCAAACTCTTACGAACTGACTCATTGTATCTGTGACCCATCATGCTCTATGCGGCAACCCAATTCAAGCTTTTTTCTCATGATATTCCCTGGAAAGCTTTGTTTGATTGTTTTTTTAAGTGCCATATTGCTTGGTCCAATGGGTTTACTATGTGCAATTGTCTATTCTATATGAATCTGTTCAATATACTGTACTTTCTTTTTTTTCATTTGTGTGCAGAACAAACACCGGCCTCATTGTGTATGGGTCGTATGCTATATTTTCTATAAAAATATAGGAAGATAAACAAAAAAACACGCTTTAGTTTTAGTAAATCAATCCCAGTATGTTTTGGCAGCTGTATGGTCAACTTCTTGTCTGTTGCTGGAACTCTCCATTTAAAAGAAGTCTTGTATGATTGAATACAAGGCTTCCTCTGATTGGCTAAGTAGAGAGGCAACAAAGTGAAAGAAAATCTCCTATTTATATTATTATTTATTACAGGTACTTGTATAGCGCTGTCAATTTACGCAGCGCTTTACATATACATTGTACATTCACATCAGTCCCTACCCTCAAGGAGCTTACATTCTAAGGTCCCTTACTCACATACATACACATACTAGGGCCGATTTAGATAGGATCCAATTAACCTACCAGCATGTCTTTGGAGTGTGGGAGGAAGCCGGAATACCCGAAGGAAACCCACGCAGGCACAGGGAGAACATGCAAACTCCATGCAAGTGGTGTAGTGGTTGGGATTCGAACCAGGGACCCTTTTACTGCTAGGCGAAAGTGCTATCCACTATATAATGTTTAACATGTTAAACTGGTACTCTACTCACCTGTTCTCCAGCCCTATGATCCTGGGGAGCTCCCCGCTGTCATCCTCAGGCTGGAGGCTTTTGGGTATCAATCCCCAGCTGTTTCCATTGGCCGGGCCAATATGTCCCCACACCAACACATGAGTTAAGTCATCTTGGCATTGGCAAAATTCTTACAGTGTACACTGCGGACAGGCAGGTAAGTAACCTGAATGCAGAACAGACATTGCATGTCTCTTCTGCATTAAAAATTCTACCTGTTCACAATTTATTTTGAAGTTCCACTTTAATGTAATTTCAATATTTGTAATCTGCCACTTTCTTTCAAACAATACCCGGTGATCCTGCCATGAAGGTTATAAGGTGACAACACTTTTTCAGTTGGCCTGTAGTAACCCTGCCACATTAGCTTCTGATGGAAACTACAAATTGGCTTTTTTCCAACACACAAGACACAGGCATGGACTACTGTTGGCATTTCTCCTGTTGATTACATGTAGCCATGTGTATGTAGTTTGTGTATGTGGACAGAAAGAGGCTGCGGGAGATTAGCAGAACCGAGATGAAAAAAAAAAAAATATGCAAAACGTGAACAAATATTTTATTTTACAAAGCAGCCATAGGTTATTATACACAGTGCTTTAGCAAACTGTCTTTTTATACCTATCTTTAATGTTGTACTCCATCTAGAGTGCAAGAGCATAATCCTGATTATTGGCATACTATCAGACATGTGATGACATGGATTACAGAGCCCAAAGTACAAAAAAATTAAAAATAAAATCTTGTAGGATTGGTCATTTTCACCTTCTTTACCCAGGGAGTTAAAGTAGAATTCCAGCTTTAGTATCACAATAAACAGTTTGTTTGGGAAGTTTGCCCAACCAAACAATTTCCTTTACACAACACCATGCTGCGTGTGCTGTAAAATACTGTTTCTGCATTGGCTACATACAGTAAGTGGCACTAAGGTTGATTTACTGAAACTGGGGAGTGTAAAATCTGGTGCAGCTCTGCATAGAAACCAATCAGCTTCCAGGTTTTTTTTTTGTCAAAGCTTAATTGAACAAGCTGAAGTTAGAAGCCGATTGGCTACCATGCACAGCTGCACCAGATTTTGCACTCTTTAGTTTTAGCAAATCAATCCCAGTATGTGTTGGCAGCTGTATGGCCAACTTCTTGTCTGTTGTTGGAACTCTCCATTTAAAAGAAGTCTTGTATGATTGAATACAAGGCTTCCTCTGATTGGAGTAGAGAGGCAGGAAGATAACATCATGATTCTTACCTTGGCCAATCAGAGGAAGCCTTGTACTAATTTAGAAAAATACAAGACTTCTATCTAGTTATGGCATCAGATGGGAAGTTGCCTGTACTAATGTTGGAACAGTGCCGCATACTGAATGTACTGTAGCCAATGCTGCAACAGTATATTACAGTACACAACGGCCTATGTAGTTCTGGTAGCAGACAGCAAGCCACCCGTACTGCTGCTGGAACACAGCGCCACATACTGTATCTAGCTAAAGCTACAGCAGTATATTAATGCACACATCAATGTGCAAAAGGATATAGTTCCTTTCAGCCAACTTGGCCCAAGCAAACTATTCAAAGTCATAAAGGTGGAATTCTACTTTAACCACTTCCTTCCTGGCCTATAGGAAAATGACGGCCGGGCGGTGGTTCCGTTATGCTGACTGGACAGCATATGAATGATGTCTTTCAGGATAACCCGCGATCACACTCCTGCGGGGGCGAGCATCGTGCCGATCGGTGGTGTGGTGTGTCAGTCTGACACACTGCATTACCGATCTGGGTAAAGAGCTACCATCGGAAGCGCTTTACCACTTGATCAGCCATGACCAATCATGGCTGGTCACAGTGTAAGCAGGAAGAGCCTTTAATCGGCTTTTCCTCTACTTGCTTCTGCAGACGTGAGTAGAGGAGAGCCCATCGGAGGCTCTCCTGACGAGGGGTCTGCACTGATTGTCCTAGGATCGCCACCCAGGACCACCAGGGAGCCCACCAGGACTACCAGGGAATGCCCACCCAGGGAGACCACCAGGGAAGCCCACCCTGACCACCAGGGAGCCCACCCTAGCCCACCAGGTAAGGGGCACAATGCCCAGCATGGATGGCACTTAGTGCCCATCTTGGATACCACCCAAGACCACCAGGGAATGCCTCCAAAAAAGTGCCATCTTTCATTGCTGCCTATCAGTGCACACCAGTGCCACTTAGCAGTGCCACCTATCAGTGCTGCCTATGAGTGCCCATCAGTGCTGCTTATCAGTGCCGCATATATGTGCCTCATCATCAGTGCCGATCAGTACTGCCTCATCAGTGATGGAGAAAATGTACTTATTCACAAACCTTTGAGACAGAAACACACCCCTGTAAAGCCCCGTACACGGTGCAACGATCATATGAAAATGGTCGTACGACCGCTTGTTGTACGATCATCTGACCGTTAGTACGCGCGATTAGAACAGCCGACGAGCGACGGTCGTACAACAGGGGTTGGATGAGCAGACTAGAAAACTTTGGTTGAACAACAAGCGGTCGTGCGATTGTTGCACCGTGTGTACAGAGAAGTTGGTCCAACGAGTTGTACCTGCAAAACACGCATGCGCAGAAGTCAGGAACGCTCGGAAGTGTCCGTTCGTGTAAACCTACATTCCTAATTCACAAATCACATTCACCTGACCTTCCTTCTTTATACGCTTGTAACACGTCACTATGTTTGGCTTGGTCGTATGATCGCTTAGTGCATGTCAGTATGCGAGAAACAACAGTCAACATACGATTTGGGCCATTCGGTGGTACGACCATCGCACCGTGTGTATGAGGCTTTAAAATGTTAAGTTTCTGTGGTGTAAAAAGATGAGACAAAGATAAATCATTTCAGAACTTTTTCCACCTTTAATTTGACCTATAAACTGTACAACTCATTTAAAAAACAAACTGAAATTTTTTTGGGGAGGTAAAAATAAAATATTGTGGTTGCATAAGTGTGCACACCCTCTTATAACTGGGGATGTAGCTGTGTTCAGAATTAAGCAATTACGTAAAAACTCATGTTAAATAGGAGTCAGTCACACTTGTCATTATTTAGCCCGGGTTCACACTACTGCAATCTCAGAGATCGCATGTGATTTGCACCCGCACTACCGATCACATGCGAACTCTGAGCAATGCGAGTTCAGCCTTACAGTCATATGGCTGAACTCACATTAGATTCGCACCAAAAACGGTGCAGGAGCATTTTTTCTCCAGCACTGGAATTGGATCGCATGGGTGTTAACACCTATGTGATCGGATTCCTGTGCGAGTTCACAGTTCACACTGCGATCTGTGAACAAATCTGGGGGGTTTCATTAACTTTTTAATGACACCCGCAGCGGTTCACAGAGGGTGTGAACTGCCTGCAGGAGAGGTGTGATGCAGGCATTGGCTCTGGAATCGATTGTGCCGGTTCCCGCATCGCAAAAGTGTGAACCAGGGCTTAAAGTGGTTGTAAAACCTGGGGGGGGGGGGGGGGGGGA
>BLSH010211493.1:709153-719597 GCA_018402905.1 Glandirana rugosa | reverse complement strand
CCCCCCCCCCCCCCCCCCCCCCCAACCCTGCAAGACAAAGGCATAATGAGCTAGTAGGCATCGCATACTAGGGCATTATGAAATACTTAACTTAGATCAATGCTGTTGCATTGGTCCCCGCACACCGCTGTGACCGGCGACATGTCTCCCGGAGCTTCGTCCGGGTTCGCGGGCTCTGGCCAATCACAGCGCGGGCTCCAACGCTGTGATTGGCATGGAGCCGCGATGACATCACTCCTGCGCATGTTCGCCGGGAGCCTCTGGTCACAGCACAATTACTGAAGAAATGCCACCCTTGAGCGGTTTCTTCAGTGTGCCTGTGCCGATGACGTTGCCACATGTGGATACAGTGAATATCTCCTAAACCATATAGGTTTAGGAGATATTCACGGTACCTACAGTTAAGCCTCATTATAGGGAAATAAATGTATGAGTGCTGCCAGCATTGCTGCAGAGGTTGAAGGGGGGGGTCAGCATGTCAGTGCTCAGACCATACGCTGCACACTGCATCAAATTGGTCTGCATGGCTGTTGTCCCAGAAGGAAGCCTCTTCTAAAGATGATGCACAAGAAAGCCCGCAAACAGTTTGCTGAAGACAAGCAGACTAAGGACATGGATTACTGGAACCGTGTCCTGTGGTCTGATGAGACCAAGATAAACTTATTTGGTTCAGATGGTGTCAAGCGTGTGTGTGTGTATATATATATCTTATTAGATTTTAAAGGCATCGCTGTAAGTTCACATTAAAAAGACAATATGCAGGTTCTGGATGTAAAAAAATAATTTATTGAAAACACATAAAAGAGGAACATATTGACATTATTGTTATGAAGGAAGGAGCATTGCAGCATTACCACAGTCTAAAATCAACCATTTGACCAGCTTAAATAACGATTTTTAGGAGACTTGCTGTACAGCCCATAAGTGCAAAGAGTAAAACTGAGCAACAAACGTAAAAAAAACACTCACACCATTTCCATTTCACTTAATAATGACAAGCTCTATTAAATAACATGATCTGTTCAGCAATGTTGATCAATAATCAGAAATAAAATGTTTATTAGACCGATCAAACTGAAATGGCATGATTAGGCCAAATGTGTGATAAAGTTTCAACTGAGTTGTACTGTACAGACTTTAGGGAGATTTATAGTGGTCTGTCTTCATTTTCTGGCCATATACTTTTCAATAAAAAAGGGATTAAAACTTACCGTAAAATCCTTTTCTCTGAGTTCACTGACAGACGCAGCCCTTCATTGACAAGTGGGGTTTAAGCACATCCTACCAGGAGTAGACTAGGCAAATAGAAAGAAAGCAAGCTGACCCCTCCCAGGGGGCCGTCCTCACTCTCACATATAAACCCCCTGCTCTGCATAGCATATCAGTTCGTAACAAGCCGTACAAACGCAACACAGAGGGATGGGTGCTGCGTCTGTCAGTGAACTCAGAGAAAAGGATTTTACGGTAAGTTTTAATAAAATCCCTTTTTCTCTTACGTTCACTGACAGACGCAGCCCTTCATTCACAGCTTTGGGACATCCCCACTTGTCAAAGTCAAGAGGGATGGGCAAACAACAACAACTGTACCCAACAGAGTCCTCTCAGGAGGCGCCAGCCATGCCTACACCGCCGCCTGCAAAACTTTGCGGCCAAAGGCAGCATCCGCAGATGCTGAAACATCAACTTTGTAAAACTTAGTAAACATGTGCACCGAGGCCCAAGTAGCCGCCTTGCACACCTGAGACACCAAGGCCTGGTGTCTGAAAGCCCAGGAAGTGCTAACTGCCCTGGTGGAATGAGCCGTGACTGGAAAAGGAGGTACTTTGCCCCGAACAGTATACGAATGGGTCACGGTCTGTCTGAACCAACGGGAAAGAGTGGCTGATGAGGCCGCCAATCCTTTGCGCAGACCATCCGTCAGCACAAACAACGCATCAGACTTCCGAAGGGAAGCTGTAGCCGCCAAGTACACCCGCAAAGCCCTCACGACATCCAAAGAATGTAACTCGAATTCCTTGGGATGCGACGGGTGCGGACATAATGAAGGAAGAACAAGATCTTCATTCATGTGAAAAGAAGAGACCACCTTCGGTAGAAAACGAAGGAGAAGGGCGCAAGACCGCCTTGTCCTTATGAAGGACTAGGTATGGAGACTTGCATGACAACACTGCCAACTCAGACACCCGCCTAGCGGATGTAATGGCCACCAAAAATGCCACTTTCTGCGACAGCAATTGTAAGGGAATATCCCTGATCTTCTCATATGGCGGTTCCTGCAGTACAGAAAGCACCAAATTCAAATCCCACGGCGCCAAAGGCAACCATATCTGAGGAGCCACATGGCGTACACCCTGTACAAATGCACAAATCAACGAATGTGACACCAAAGGCCGCTGAAAGAGAAATCGCCAGAGCCGAAATCTGACCTTTGAGAGTACTCGATGCCAATTTTTTATCCAAGCCCTGCTGCAAAAAAGCCAGGACCCGGGACACAACATAAGAGCAAGGGTTCCAACCCCCCGCCTCACACCAGGCAATATAGGCCTTCCAAGTGCGATGATAAATCTTTCGCAAAGTACACTTGCGCGTTTTAAGCATGGTAGGGATCACAGAGTCAGCGACAAGCCTAACCCTCAACACCTGGGCCTCAATAGCCAAGCCGTCAAAGCCAGCGAGGGTAAAGCAGGGTGCAAGATGGGTCCCTGAGACAGCAGATCTTCGCACAGTGGAAGACGCCAAGGAACATCTGCCATCATTTGCACCACGTCGGTGTACCAAGGGCGCCAAGGCCAATCCGGAGGTACCAGGAATGTCTGAATCCCCTCCGCTTCCACCTTACGCAGTAATCGTGGTAGAAGCTTGATGGGAGGGAAGGCATACAGGAGCCGATACCGTCCGTGGCGGTCGCCAGCGGGTCTCTGGTCCTGCACACGAAGGTCTGCACCTTGTGATTGAACCGGGACGCCATGAGGTCCACGTCTGGCGTGCCCCACTTGTGGCAAATCTGGCGGAACACTTCCGGAAGTAGGGACCATTCCCCCTGACCCAGTGTCTGGCGACTGAGAAAGTCTGCCTGCCAATTCTCCATGCCCGGTCACCCTGACAGAATCGCCCGCTGCAAGAGCTGGGTGTGACTCTGGGCGAAAAGAACCACCTCGAAGGCCGAGACCATGAGCCCCAACACCCGCATACAGAACCGTAAGGAGGACCACCGGCGTGACAGCAGGGTGCGCACCGCTGCTTGCAGCGTCAGCAACTTGGCCGGAGGTAAGAACACCTTCTCCTACTCCGTGTCCAGAAGCAGACCCAGGTATTTCAGGCGACAGGACGGGGTCAATGTCGACTTCTGCAAGTTGATCAGCCAGCTGGAGTCTTTCAACGAGGCCAGGTGATAGCCACGTTCTCCTCCAGAGCCGAGGCAGACTCCGCTCTCAGGAGTAAGACGTTGAGGTAAGCTACCACCGCGATGCATCTCTGCCTCAATAACGCCAGCACCGGAGCCACCAGCTTGGTGAACACCCGAGGAGCCGAGGCCAGACCAAAGGGAAGTGACACAAATTGGTAATGTAGATCTCCCACCACAAAGCGCAGGAAGCGCTGGTGCCGGAGACACATGGGAACGTGGAGGTACGCGTCCCTGATATTGCACCACAAATAGGTTTGAGTAGAAACCGTGGAACCTTTCCAGCGGAGGTACCGGCACAATCACCCCTTGTTCGGAAAGCGCCTGAACAGCCCCTAGGACAGCCTCTCGATGCCCCTGAGGGAGTCTCAAGTTCGATGGGAAGAACCTGTCTGGGGGTAGAGTGCTGAACTCTATCCTGTACCCGGAGGACACCCTTCCTGCACCCACCGGTCAGAAATGCGGGCAGTCCACCTGTCTGCAAACCCCAGAAGTCGGCCCCCCACCCGAGAATCGGGCGGGGGCAACCCATAATGCGGAGGAGGACTCATATTCTGCCTTTTCGCTCTTGCGCTGCCAGGGTGGTTTACCTGACCCCGGGGCAGACTTGCCGGGCCTTGAACCCTTGCCCGCTGCACAGGGCGTACGAAAAAACCTCTTCTGACCCGAAGGAGCAGGACCCTGCTTACGGCGGAACTCCCGCCGCCTGGGTTCCGGGAGAAAAGTACTCTTCCCCCGAGTGAAATCCTTAATGATTTCATCCAACTGCGCCCCAAAGAGCCGCCCGCCCTGAAAGGGGAGATCCGCGAGACCCCTCTTAGACGAGTGGTCACCTGACCAAGAGCGCAACCAAAGCACCCTTCTGATAATGACTGCGAAAACAGACATTTTAGACAACATGGGAAGCAGGTCCAGAGCTGCGTCACACAGGTACCGAAGACCCTGTATCACAGAGGTTCTCAACTCCGGTCCTCGGGACCCACTACCAGGCCAGATTTTAAGTATTACCTGGGGAAAAGTAGACTGGAATACTGCAATCACTAAGCAGCAAATGATATCACCTGTGATGTATTTCAGTTATCCTGCAAACCTGGCCTGTTAGTGGGTCCCGAGGACCGGAGTTGAGAACCACTGCTGTATCAGAAGGTCTGCTTGCTGTGACACCTCAAGCGACCTCCCACAGCTCAACTCGTTTTGCAACTCAGTCGCACACCTGGTAAGAGATTGCCCCGCCATAGCTGACCCCAGAGCCGGTCTCATGGCTGATCCTGCCAACAAGAAAAGTGCTTTGGACACTGCCTCCGTCCGCCTATCGGCCGGATCCTTAAAAGAGGGAGGCCCCTCCAAAAGGGATGGTCATTACCTTATTCAGGCGAGCCACCGGAGGGTCCATTGCGGGGCTCATAACTGGTCCAGGGACACCAGTATCCCCGGCGCAGGATGCGCTTCCACTGGCTTCTCCCTGGCAGGACCCGCAGGCTCAGCCGCCATTGCGCCCACCGAACACTAACCGGCAGAAAATGCCCTGACACCCCCACAATGCAGCCCCACAGATCAACCAGGGAGTACTGCACCCACCGCTACCAGCACCCCAAGGAGAGCCTAGCTATACTTGCTGTTTGTTGCCTCTCAAGCGCTGCATCCCAATAGGAGTGCTAGTGACCGCCAGTCATAGAGCCTGCGCCGCCTGTGCCATCCACACTGTCCCAGAGTGAAAGAGGAAACATCGGCTAAAACGCACGTTTTTCTTCCCAGGCACATCCAACATGGCCGCCAAACATTCACAAGAGGCCAAAAGCCTGTATACAGGCCGCGACTACGGCAAAATGGCCGCCGCTCGACACTAGAGGCCAAAACACCAACAAAATGGCCGCGGCTACTGCAAAATGGCGGCAATCCTCCGCAAAATGGCGGCGGATCGCCTCATTGCGATCCTAAGGCGCGGGGGAGGGGAGTGTAGGAGGGGGATGAGAACACCCAGGGGAGACCTGAGCCCTAGCGAAAAACCCCCCACCGGCCGGCCCAGACCGCTAACATTCGCCCAGCCCCCCCCTCCGTGCCCCTAGGGGGGGAAGAGAGGGGGTCACTCACCAGTCCGACGGGCATAGCGGGTAGCCATCCGGTTGCAGACCTTCTTCCCACTGCCGGAGAGGGATGCTGCAGGCCACTGGACGGGAACAAGGTCCGGTCACTGGACGAAAGTGGGGAACACCCACTGGCCACCCGCATGGAACGGACCCCGCCAAGGCTAAGGGTAGCTCGCATCGGTCGGCCGCGCTGGGGAAAGTTCAGGATTCTGGATATCCTCTATGCCCCAGCCGGCTTCTTGATAGCAGTCTTCATCAGATAGCTTGAGAAAAACAAAAAAGCGTTAGAAAAAGGGGAAACGCAGATCCCATAAGGGAACCAGGTCTAACTCCTTGCACTAGGCATAATAAAACTGATATGCTATGCAGAGCAGGGGGTTTATATGTGAGAGTGAGGAAGGCCAGCTGGGAGGGGTCAGCTTGCTTTCTTTCTATTTACCTAGTCTACTCCTGGTAGGATGTGCATATAACCCCAGTGAACGTAAGAGAAAATGTATTTCAAGCAGCAAAACGAGATCATGATTAGTTGCAGAGACTTATTTCACACTGTATATTCCCCTTTCTACATATTTGCTGAGTCTGTGAGGAAAGTCTATGTAGCAAGTTCAGCATGATATGGTCGTCATAAAAAAAAATAACATTTACATTCACTATACAGCCCTCCCCATTTACATTCATTATACAGGTTTCCCATTGAGAAAAATTAAAGAAAACGCACCCTGCCACTGCTTATAGCACCAACCACTAAGCATCTCTTGGCTCATTGTTGGACTATGCCATTTAAATTTGTATCATCATTCTCTACATAATTGCCAGCTTGTGCCACTCCATAATGGCAAGTAAGCAGACTTGAGCAGAATTAAAATAGTTTTGTTTAATTTGAACAAGATGATTGTATTTCATTTTTGTAATGAGTGACCATTCCTTTTTGCATGAAAAGAAGTGATTTTTTTTTTTTGGTTAAAATAGTTTACATTATTCAAACTTTGTGTATATCATATGTATGAGGCAATCAAATTTCAATAAAATAAAGTACATACAGTATATTCACTGCATGCAAAGTTGTGTTTAAGTGACTATTTCTGGGGAGGGGTCTGTGACTCAAAAAAGGTTAAAGGAGAAGTACAGCCAAAGCTTGGGAACGGGATCTGCCCACATGCCTGGACCGGCACCTGGCTCAACCTCTCAGCGAATCGCTGAGAGCCTGAGCCGACCATCCCTGCCCCCTCCACAGCCCAGTGCTCCAGTGCACGCGTGAGGGATGGGTGGACAGAGCAGAGAGCTGCTGACTGACAGTCACGGCTCTCTGCTCAGGGAGCTGTGAGAACCGAGCGATCAGCGGTGTTCATTCTCAGTCTTAGAGCCAGTGGGGACATATGCAGCATCAGACAGATGCTGCATCTGCCATACTTCTCTTTTGAGTGATCACAGAAAGACATGATCTGCCAGGACGCTATACCAAAGTGCTTCTTATTATTGTGTTGTGAAAAGATCCGTTAGAAAAGGGAATCATATAGTAATGGTCAGAAAAGATTTTCTAGTGTGCTGTTGAATCTATTTAACCAACCTTGAGTTTGCTTTTTGGTATAGACTATAGAGAGGTAAAAAAATTTGTATACCCTAAGGCCTGGTTCACATTGGTGTGATTTTAGATGCGAGTTTACAGAATCACACGACGAGTGAAATCACATTGCTTTCAATGGTTTCAATTTACATCAATGTGACAGAGATTTTAGAAAAGGTTCCTGTGTTACTTTGGTGCGATTCCAAGCCTTATCAAAATTACATCAAACTAGCACTACATAATTGCACTGAAAGGCGGATCAAAATCGTATGGCAGCAGGGTGAACCTAGCCTAAATATTATGTATTCACTGTTATATGAAAAAGAAGTATGTAGCTTTGATGTAAAAAACCCAGTTCTGTAAGGTTGGACTTGGACAACTCCCCATCCTCACTGCTCATAGAGGATTCAGTATTAAAGTAGAAGTCCACCCTAAAGCTAAAATCCCTGCATCTACAGACATCGACGATCTAACATTAACCTATCTAGCCCTGTAAAGAAAAAAAAAAAAAAAAAAAAAAATCAGTATACATACCTTTACTGCAGGAGATCCGACCTGATCCCTTGCTGAGCTGTCAGCCGCGGTGTCGCTGTGGAGGGAGAGGACACGTCCAACAACAGAAGATCCATAGTAACTCGGATCGGCTTCAGAAAAGGTATGTATACTGATTTTGTTCTTTACAGAGCTAGATAGGTTAGGGTTAGAATGTGCATGTCTGTAGATGCAGGGATTTTAGTTTTAGGGTGGACTTACACTTTAAACTTACTGCAGCAAAGATGAAATTTTAACTGATATGAGCAGAGAAGAAATCATTAGAGGAGCTTCATGGCATTATATTCAGATTTGGTTTACAAAGACAGGTCCGCAAAATAAGCATCTGCTATGTGCGCTAACATGGTAATAACTAACCACTAATCAAATTACATTTTGGTGGACCTAGCTTTTCAGATACTACATATGGTTCTAAAGGATTTTAAAGATTCTGTAAGACATGTTCGTGTGTGATAAAACAGGCAGAATAAACTTTCAAAGAATGCAAATGCAAAGTGTCAGCAACAGTGTGTTGCACTGATATTAATCTCATCAAATAAATAAATGTTCTACTCTCGCACCATACATTCATGTTTTACATACAGATCATTTAAAATGTTAAAGTACAAACAATTAAAATCAAAGCTAACAGCTGAATTTCCATTAAATACTTGTGTGAAGAACGTCTGTAAAAAAAATGCACAGCAGCCTTTTTCAGTTCCAATTTGCTTAGGAGGACTGTAGATATTAGTGCACTTGCTTTAACACCATTGAGACCTGTCCATATTTAATTTGTACTGATAGTTACATTTTCAAGACAAGTTTTTAGGGTACACACATTTCTTCCAAGATCCACCCCAAAAGCTTGTCCTGACATTTTAACTGTTAGTATAAATTAGAATCGTATCGCAGACAGTAATCAACCGTGTCAGTTCTTTTTAAAACAGTTGCTAAATTAAGCGTATAGTGAGGGCAAATTTTGAGCAGCATGAGTTTAGTGTGAAGGGTTAAAATAAAATCACTGCAAGACTGGGTATACATGGCTGCCTAAGAGGTCCTTGTGTTGAATTGCACTGCTGTTGTCATTTTTTTCCCCCTGTGGTGTAAAGGATCCTCAAGGGGCACAGTGCTTAGGAGGGAATGCTCCGGGTGTATGTGCAGCTTAGGAGGTCTCTTAGCAGTCATCTACATCTGCCCTTGTTTTAATTTTTTTTTTTTATACTGCTATGATCTGACAATTAATAAATCACATAAGATAATGAAAACCACTTCTGAAAATATTTCCAGTCTACCAATCTCTTTCATGCGGTTCTCTAAAAGGAAGCCCAAGGATTTCAAATACATGGCTCTCAGTTGGCGTTGGCAAAGGATAGCCAGCATTGACCTTCGCACTGCCATTGCGCACCACGTCCTTGTTTAGGGAGTGCTCAGACAGACTCATCCCCTTTGTTTTGGCCAGAGCGCGCATGGATCGATTAAAATGTGCTGAGCCAGTAAAATACATCAACGCACATGCAAATTCTGAATATGGTACAACTATGATATCAAGTCTCCGATGCTTCTGCCCTGGTCCTGGCAGGCGGCATACTCCCATGTACTTCGTCTGGTTTCCATATTCTTCATGACTCACCAAATCATCAGTGAGGAATCCTGAGCGGATCAAACAAAAAGGACAGAGGAAAAACATGAAACATTAAGTGCCAAGTGATCTATATAAAACATTCCAACCAAACAAGAAATATTCTTCTTTGAAGTTAACCCCGTCTTAAGAAATTCAAACCAAACAAAATGTTAAGCCCCACACTAGAACCCGCTTGTGAATCTCACAGGAACTGCACCGCATTCCTGTGCAATTCACATGCGATTCCGTGCATGCACTTTTTTGGAGCCGTAACGCAACCGGATTGCATTTTGTACCCTGCGATCCGGTGCAGGCAAACCGCACTGTGCTTGCAATTTGCTGCAGGTGTCTATGCAAAGTTAATGACACCCTAAGCACAACTCAAACACACTGCAATTGCAATGCAGTGCGGGAAACAGGCTAGGCTAACAATGCACATGCAGAGGTTACCCTTAGTGAAAACGACAGACTCAGCGATGTACTGAAGATCAGTAGTGGTCAACTTTCTTGATATACAGGATGGCCTCTGACACCACCACCAAGGGCTGCACATAATATACTGAGAAGGTGCTACTGCAACAAAAACTGTCACAGACATACATCAAGAGATAGCAGAAAATACTTCAGTAGATAGAGATTGGGTGCATGTTTTAGGAGACAGCCATAGACTGCGGACACATTACATGAAATGGCTAGAGATCACTGCTATTTCAGTTCCCGTACAATCCAAGCTTCTACGTTTGTGCTTCCTACAGCCTACTTTACTTTTGCCACAGCAAGATCCTCTACAAAAGATAGAGGAAAAAATAAAAACATGAAAAGAAAAATATGATACACAGAACAGAAAAATGTGAGCCAGTATGAAAGAAATAACCCAAACCATTTAAAGTGGTTGTAAAGGTTAAAGGTTTTTACCTTAATGCATTCTGTGCATTAAGGTAAAAAACCTTCTGTGTTTAGCTCCAACCACAAATATTTATCCTGAGCCCAATCTTGATCCAGCACTGTGCAGATTCATAGTGGCGGTAGCCATTGGCTCCTGTTGCTGTCAATCAAATACTATGACAAGGGAGCTGGAGATGGGGCCAAGCCCTGTTGTCCATCTATGGACCCAGGCATTGGGGCTCAGGATCGAGCGTGTGCCCCCATAGGAAGCGACTTTCTTTTTTTTTTTTCTTTCCAAAAAGTGGAAGCGGCTTTCTATGTGGGCATTCGGCGGGGGGGGGGGGGGGGGGGGG
>BLSH010211493.1:683535-700788 GCA_018402905.1 Glandirana rugosa | reverse complement strand
GGTTCTCAACTCCGGTCCTCGGATCCCCTAACAGGCCAGATTTTAGGTATTACCTTGGGGAGATGCAGACTAGAATACTGCAATCACTGAGCAGCAAATGATATCACCTGTGATGCATTTCAGTTATCCTGCAAAACTGGCCTGTTAGTGGGTCCCGAGGACTGGAGTTGAGAACCACTGGGTTAGTCCAACGCCCGTTCCCATTTAGCTAAAAATAAAAAAAGCTGGAGGATGTGGGGAAGACTACCTTAACAAAATCTGGTATACTAAGGAAAGTGGATGTTCTAGCCTGAAGGACTGAGAGAGTAACGACTCAAAGTCTGTGTAAGGTCTGGTCATGGAGTCCAAGGGGAGTAAGGTCCTGACGTAATGTTGAAGCCGAGTATACTCCAACCAAGCTCTTGAGGGTTTTTGACATTTGGAGAGTAGCTGAGAAAGAGGGATCAATTTGTCTCCTAAGAGCATGTGACCCAATTAACGGTTTGTAGTCCTCTGCCAAGATAGGTATTGTATTCTATGAGGACTCTTCGAGAAGGGAGGAGATTTTTAGCAAGGTATGTGTCCCATATTTGCAGGGTAGCAGAGGTCAGCGACGGTACACAGGTCCCAGTTGGTCTACACTTTGGGTCCGTCCACGGTAAAGAGGTAAGGTCAGGCTCAACTAAGGCCCCTTTCACACTTGGGCAAACTGGCCGTGATTTTACCGCGACTTGATGCAATGCCTGTGTAATCTTGAGGTCTATGGACCTCAAGTTGCATCAAAGTTGGGCCAAAGTAGTGTAGGGACTACTTTAAAGTTGCTGTGACTTGAAGTCGCACAGATATGAAATGGTACTCATTGGAAATCATGAGGTACGACTTGTCATGCGACTTTGCAGTTCCAAGTCGCACAAATGTGAAAGGGGCCTTAGTCATTTTCAGTCGAGGTCCAGACCTAATGGTTTTCCCATGGAGCCAATTATCCTAATCAGGGAGGCTGTCTGAAAAAATAAAGGGAGCCAGGGGAATGCTACGCCATTCTTCTGTTTATGGAGAGACCACTGTTTTTTTTTTTAAAAGAAACAGAACCACTGGTTTGATCCACTGTTGTTTATAAATGCATGTCATCATGAATTTTATGAACCTTTATAGACATTTTTTAAATAAGTACATTATTAGTTGTATATGTTTAATGTGAAAATTGTAAGCACATATAATTGATGTGTGATTATTTTTTTAGTATTATATGGATAACGGAGTTGAATTTCATGGAATAATAATTTGGGATTGCGCCACATTTTTTCTAATAGTGGAAATAAGCTTAATAAACACTTTAAGGGCTCATTTAAGCTACAACAGGTTAAAAACTTTGCAGAGCTTTTATCCTTCCTCACTCTATCCAAAACAAAAGTTTTAGCTTGAGAACTCTTTTACTGAGGGCTTATACACTTCAGATGGTCCTGTAGTAATGAAAGTAAAATAGTGGAAATACACTTACACTTTCAAGGCTCAATTAGGATACAATGTCAAGTAACAAAGTAACAGGATGTACAGTTTGTATCCCATTATCCTTGAAGATGTAAACAACACATTTATATATTTGTTAGGCCCCATACACACAGACATTTTTACAACCATGTTTTTCAGCGTTTTTTGCGTATTAGAGGCCTAATTTTTTTTTTTTTACATAAAAGCAACATAAAATCTATGCCTGGATAAAAGGTTTGCTTTTTTATTGACATTATGCAGTTTGCATGATAACTTAACAGGTTCTCTAAAGATTTAATTTGAAATGTATACTAGAAAAATATGCAGCATTCCAGAAACTAATAACACATACATGTTCTGGAATGCTACACTTTATTATTAACATATCTAAATTATAGGCCTCTATGTTCACAGATTGGAGAGAGCTGGTTCCTGGCCTTTGATTAATAAATAAGTACAGGTCGGTATCATTTGACATTGTTTTGAAATGATTTATCCATACTTATGTGTAAAATCAGTGTGTGTACGTTTATTCTCCGTTAAGGACACAATTCTTACCTTGGGATTTAAGGCTGTCGATGAGTTTGTTAAAAACTCCTTTATGAGACTTCCCATCTGGATGCGTGACCAAGACATCTACATCTCCACATGTCGATTTTTGTCGCCGGTATGAGCCACAAGCTATGCTCATTAGATCCGTATTGATGTCCTTGGCTGCTTTTCGTACCTGGATGGAAAAGTAGCAATTTTGATACACAGGTTTTAATCTACTTTATAATAAAAAATTAACATATAAAGCTCTGCTGGGTTTGCACAAGGCAGTAGCTACATAAACCTGGGAAAACAGATGGCTGTTCTGGCCTCTGGTTCTTTATTGCTTATCCCTGTTACTGTTGTTCTCAGGGTGTATCACCACCTCTGCACAATGAAAACAGGCACAGAAATTCATGCACAGTGATTATACAGCTTGGTTACACCAACAGCATGATTGGTCACCTTGCCCAGTTTCCATTTGTGTAGCCGTGCAATTTAACTTGTGAATGCATTCACATGCTGTGTGTGTGTATGTATATATATGTTTGTGTTTTTCCTCCATGCCAGAAATAAGGTAACTGCAAATAAAAAGCAGCATGGATTTTCCCATATAAGAGTTTCTTTGCACGTAGGATGTATGGCAAGTGGAGCAGCACCAAGTAAAACGTACCATCACAAATCCAGAGTGACATACGTCAGTAAGCAGTTTCCCCAGATGTTGTATAACAATGACATACTAAAAGGTCTGCAGCTTCCGAATATTGCCTTTTCTGTGTTGTTTTTCTTTTTATCTCTTTATAACAATTAAGGATCATCTTCTATTAGTAGAATAAACCCATTAATTCTGTCCTGTGTGTGCCAGTGACATGCCTAAGAAGGTCACCACTCTTTTCTCATGCATATTTTGTCTCTTTTTAATGAAGATTTCTGAAGACCTGCTACACTGCCACGGAGTGCAAAGCTCCCCCAAGCTCTTGATGCGACATACAGCAAGGACAGTGCCTAATCCCTTAATCCCCTCTTTCTCCTGGGCTTCACCCACAGAGGCCTAGAGACCCAGGACAAGTAATCCAATCAACAACAACAATGGGCCCTGGCTCCTCCCCCTGCAGCAGCCACAACAACCTGGCTGACTTTTGAAAAGATGGGGAGGGGAGAAGAAAGGTACTTGAAATTGGAAAGTCATTCTTGAAAATCCTTTACGTGACAACCGTGTTTGAACAAAAAGGGAGGGTGGCAGTGGGGGGAATGAGTCTTTGGCCTTTAATCACACGCATGGGAACAAGATTCTCAGTGGGGTCCGGTTTGGTGCGCATTCTTTAAAATCAGGCTCTGTGGCTGAGTGACAGCGTCGCAATGACCGATGCTTCCACGGTGATGGGGGTATGCAGGTGTAACATAAAGCAGCTCGTTCCAACCCACCCCGAGGGATCCTGTCACTCAACAGCAACTTTTCCAACTCCGCCGCTTTTCATTTTCTCAAACAGACTGTCTTTGAAATAGTGTGTCCTGATGATCATTACAAAGAGCTGTGCTCTTACAGAAGCTTGTGGGAGAGAGAACCCTTTCTTAACAGAATATATTAATGTTGTGCCCCGAATAATAGAAGAGAAAGAAATTTGCAGAGGCAAAAGGCACAAATACCCTGAAAACAAAAGCAGAGTTTATCTGCACAGCTTGATCATGTCTTCCAGCTCCATTCCCAGCAGCCAAAGATCTCACATGTTGCTTAACCTTACTTTAATCAACTTTAGCTTTGGCAAAAAGAAGGAGCCCAGGAATTTGTTCAGTGATTGCCAGCTATTTATTAACAAAGTGACAATCCATTATTTTCCAGCTGCATTCTGCGCTTTGTAGTTGCTGTCCTTCAGTTGCATTGTGTGGTATGCATGATCGCTACATGGCAAACACGCACACCATATGCCATCTGAACTCCAGCACTACCTATCCATATGTTCTAGGACTTCCATTCACCTTACATGCACAGGCATACCCATATCAACCCATCTGACTAGAGTATGGAAAAAATAAACCTGAATTTCAGGCTTTGGCACTTTTCAGGTAACAAGACTGAATGATCAGATGAACATAGCGCATAAGGTGGATCAGGCTATCATCAAATTTCCATTCAGCCTTATAAAGGAGGATGTAAATTTGGGTGGGGGAAATTCATAGAACAATTATTGACAAAAAAGGGCTAAAGTTTCTTCACCAGGCCAAATATCAATCCAATTAAGAGTATTAATAAAATCAGGTATGGCTTAGTTACACAAAATGCATAAAAGATACGCAAACCTACTAGTGTCAGACAGAAGTGCAGTCACAAGAAACTTGTCACTATTTTCATAAATTCAACAAAACAAAGCAAAACTAAAACCCAAAACCAACATTAGTCATTCTCTGCAACCCTAAAATGCAAAGGCCTTACGGTTTCTTCTATCCTTCCAGCCTCTTCCCTGGGCATGCGGTCTAGAAAGTCTTCATAATGTTTCAAGCCAATGGCCTGCTGGGTGGTTAAGTTGGCCTTGGAGCGGATGTCATCCAGACTTCGAAATCCCTAAAAAAACATATTGAGTGAACTAGTGTACTATGTATATAGTCATGTTAAACTTTAATTATATAAAATATGCTAAAATAAAATGTTTACAGTTACACCTCTCATTTTCTAATTTGCACTAGAAATGGAAGTGAAATCTGAGCTGCTAACATTAAAGGAGGAGTATGGCCAAAGCTTTTTTGGCCATACTTCTCCTATGGTTCTCAGTTCGTTCGGCCCTTCTGTGATCCGTTTTTAGCCGACAGCAGGCTGAAGCCTGCTATCCACTGACGTCACAGAGCCGGTCCACATGGTTGAGATCTGCCCAGAAAGCTAGATCAGCCCCAGCCCCTCCTGTCCCCTTCAAAACTCAGTATTCCAATGACTTGACTGAGTCTCTGGCTCTCTGCTCAGAGCAGAGGGGGAGAACTGAGTGATTAGCGGTGCTTGATTGCTCAGTTCTCACTGCACAGCTGGAGGGGGACAGTTGCAGCGTCGTATCAATGCTGCATCCACCTAGGTTTGTATAAATGTTTACTTTTTTAAAATCCTGAATTTCTCTTTTAACAGATACACTTTGTAAACAATAGGCAAATCAGACATTTTTACCTTAAAACATATGACAGTTGCAAATGTTTCAGAAAAACCCTTTGCCTGGATCCCATAGCCATAATCTGCTACTATGAATGTACTTATTGGCAGGCACCAGCACAGGTCAAAACATGGAAGCCCAGTACCAAGTCTTACATCCCACAAAACCTACAAATTAAGATTTACTATCTGAACAAAAAAACACTAGGAAAAATGCTTGAAAAAAACTCTAGGCGGACGCAAATCTGAACACCTTTCTCCTATATCTTACTGTCACCAACTCTTAACCCACAGTTTGGGTATTTTGTGGATACAAAACACTAAGCATTCTTTATTGGACAAAAGGTCAAAAAACAGCAACCTGTAAAGAATTCAGAAGTCACTTTTTAAAGAATGTGCTTTATCTGTTATTACATACCTGTTGGTACCAGCTCTGGGCTGTCTTTACACCTGCCCCCCAGATGTTAGAGAAGACCTCTAGGACAGCAACGCTGTCACTGATGTGATCTAGTTTGCGCAGGTGCCCACTGTCCAGTATTTCATCAATTTTCTCAGCCATTTTCTTACCAATTCCAGGAATTTTGGCAGCTTCCTAGAAGCAAGACAATAATGAACAAACTGAGCACTGCACTTCAAAGGACAACACCAATGTCTTTCCTTTAAAGGGGTTGTAACGTCTCCAGGTTTTTCATCTTAATGAATTCTATGCATTGAGGTGGAAAATCTTTTGTTGTGCAGCAGCCCCCCAGAGCCTCCCTTTTACTTACCTGAACCCAATCATTACAGCGACAAGAACGAGCTCAGCACCTCCAGCCGCTGTCTCGGGTCCTCATTGGATAGATTGATAGCAGCAGGAGCCATTGGTTCCCGCTGCTGTTAATCAAATTCAGTGACATGGGAGCCGGGGGCAGGGCCTAGTTCTGCTGTCTGTGTCAATGGACGCAACAGCAGGATTCAGGAGCGCGCCCGCACGAGTGCCCCCATGGAAATCGGCTCTCCGTGGGGGCACGCAAGAAGAAGAGGAGCCAGGAGCGCCGGCGAGGGACCCCAGAAGAGGAGGTTCCTGACCGCTCTGTGCAAAACCAACTGCACAGAGGAGGTAAGTATGACATGTTTGTTATTTTTTTTAAAAAGATGTACCTTTAATATCACTTTACAGTTTGTTAAAGAACAATTTAAGAAAAATAGACAATTTCTAAAAACTAGTAACACTATCCAGTAAACCCAGCAGTCACGTTCAAATTACCAAGACAAGTTTAAAAGGTGATTTCTCACATCCACCAATTCGATTTATTATTTTTTTTACATTTCTTTCTGTGAATGGCAGCAAGGAGCTCTAAGTGAATGCTCTAGCATTAGGAGTAAATGCATTTCAGAATCACCAGATGATAGATAAAATGGAATGGGGTATACCAGTCAATGGCTTGGTATTTTGAACAGAGAAATTCCCAAAATATGGCCTGTTGGGTGTACTTGAGTACTAAGGTTGAGAACTACTTGGGTAAACTGCTTCACTACAGCAATGTCTGGTTTAAATAAACTAAAACTAATCTGCAGGCAGGTTCATGATTTAATTTTAATTTTGACTGGAATGTCTTTTCAAATAATTTCTTTATTTTCTAGTTTTAGTAAACTGTATTTAAATTGTTTGGGATCTTATTACAATATACCAACGTCTCCTTTTCTTACCACAGCAATGCTCTGTAAAGGATTGCTAAATATAACTAATATGAGTATATACTTTCCATTAAGCATTTTGCTCTCAAATCATAGACCTAGTCTAATCGAAATGAATAACCAGCACAGTTCACACAGATAGGGAAGACTTTTCAATAATTATATTCCTAATTCTTTAGGAAACATAGTTGTGAAATGTATTACATAAGCCAACAATAGCTGTTTTAACCTCTTCATGCCGGTGCCTCCTGGCCCTTTAAGAGGTTTAGATTGCCGGGAGGCAGGGCTTAAGATCATGTGATCGGCATGATTAGGCATCGGTAATTGTGCCGGGAGCAAGCAGGGCGTGACCGCAATTTACGCAAATATGTGGCCTCTCCGCATCAGGCTGCATATTTGCGTGCAGCCGGCGTCAAGAGGTTAATGTTAAATTGATGGCAGCAGTATGTAAAAAAGGGATCCAACCAATCACATTGATTTTGCTTGTACTCTGCATTGGAATCTTTTAGGATGTACTATTCAGCTATCTTCCAGTATGTCTGGACCCTACTCCGTCCCCCTGCTGCCTTCTGGGACACACACGGGTCCCAGAAGATGGAAGGACAGTTCAGAAAGCGCAGCACGACTCGCACATGCGCAGTAGGGATCCGGCTGTAAAGCCTGAAGGTTTCACTGCCGGTTATTCTTTACTGAACATGCCGGCGCTTGCACCCGAAGCCGGCTGAAGAATCAGCTCGGGTGCCGACATCGCTGAATTTCTGGACAGGTAAGTGTCCTTATATTAAAAGTCAGCAGCTGCAGTATTTGTATTTGCTGACTTTTTGCTTTTTTTGGGGAGACTGGAGCTCCTCTTTAAGGAACAAGTCACACCTCTGCAGCTGCATTCTGCATATAAGGCAGCCCATTCATTTCACCCTTTAATAGATTTTTATTGAAAACATTTAAGGTACAAAACATGGCATATGAGAACTTGAAATTTGAAATTGCCAAAAACATGTTAGACAGCTGGAACGTAGCTGCCAAGAATGTAAAAACATCCAACAGCACAAATAGCATATTAATAAAAAAAACTTGTAGCCTGCAAGTTAGAGTATGTATCAATCAGCCAGGTAAGTTTGCCGCAGGCTGCAAAACATTAAGACCACATGATCTGCAACAAGGAAATAATAAAGAAGGAAAGAGAAAGGATGTCCACAGTAGTAAGGTGGAAAAGAGTGATAGGAGTAAAGGGGAGGGGAGTGAGCGTTGAGAATGCCTAAAACCAACTCCCCAATTCTGGACAATTATAATGAGTTATAGCTCTCCATTGACAGTGACGGATGGGCATATTGTATCCACGGGGTCAGCCCATTCATTTCAATGGGCTGCCCTACCCGCAGAAAGGTGGGGAGAGCAGTTCCCATCCTTTTTTTAAACTTGCACCAAAAATGTGCCAGGGTTGCCAATGCCTGGGAGAGGCATTAAGAAATAATGGCACACCTGCTAAAGTGAAACATGTTTTCTCTCAGGTTGGGAATGCGCGCAATTTTGCACAAATTCCCCAGCCACAGAGATGTGAACCTAGCCGAATTCTTAAACCGATAGTATCAATCAGGTTATGATAAGCCAAATTGAAGCATAACATTTAAAAGTGTTCTAAAAACAAGTGGTTTTGGATGCTACATTTTCCACAATGGTTTAAAGCAGGGTTTATCAACCAGGGTCCCTCCAGAGGTTGCTAGGGGATCCTTGAGCAATTTATGCTTCTCCTTCCCAATAATCACAAGTGTAAGGAGCACTCTTCCCACTGACCATCCCACTAATGTATCATGAGTTGTAGAAATAGTTATTTTTAGCAGGGGCTTCCTACGACTGGAAAGTTATTTCAAGGGTTCCTCTGTATTGAAAAGGTTGAGAATGTCTGGTTTAAAGGAGTGACCTGCATTTCTGTGGATTGATCTTTCACATCTCCTTAAAATCAATATACAACAATGGTTACATTATAAATATCTTTGTTCACCTGAGAAGATGTAACTGGCTTATGGTAACTTTTTAATGCATTTATAGCCTTTGAATATCCCAGAGATCTCCAGCGATCTCCTTGAATAGAGTAAGCCTTTGCAAGCACCTCCAACTTGTCAGTGATAAACTGATTGTGATTCTCTTTCTTGGTCTCAGATGATTGGGCACACACCCACTTTCCAGACACTGTTGGTGCTTCTTTACCAGTCTTCTCACCCTCTGTGTTTTTTGTAATTTGCTGGCCAAACATCAATGCATCCAGGTCACCTTGAGTAACACCAAAATCCTCTCCATCGCTGCCCTCATCAGATTCCTTCACAGTGAGAAAAGGAGATCATTGTTCATTAAACACATCTAATATACGCTTTATAAAGTGTTAAAGAACAACACTGAAGCATTCATTTCTTAACAAAAGATATATGTAAGTGTGCATATATACTGATCAACCATAACATTATGACCACAGACAGGCAAAAGTAAAGAATATTGATTACCTTGTTACAATGGCACCTGAAAGTGTGTGGCATATATTAACGCAGTGGTTCTCAACCTTTCAAGTGGCGTGACCCCTTGATAAAATTTCCCAAGTTGTGGGGACCCCTAACACACACACCGCCTCGGAAGCGCGGCGCGCCGGCACTTTTAACCCTGTTTTAACACCTTGTGGGGGTGTTAAAAGCGTTGCGATCCCGCCTGCATAGCGGCGCCATAGCGCCACTATAACAGCGGAAAAGTGCCGCTGAAAGTAGCGGCACTTAACCACTCCTGACCCAGTGTGAAAATAGCCTTAGTGACACCATATATGTTTTTTTTAGTACACAATAATGACTGCGCTAACCTATGTGTAAAATATTATAAATCCCAACATGACTGTGCACGAAAAAAAAAATATTATGGAACAAAACATATAATTTATAAATAAACGTCCCAGTTGGTTCCTCAAAAGTGGTTATTACATGCCAATGCTAGGTATACGAAGTGTATAGCACCCAAACAACCTTGATGCGCCCCCACCTTCTGAATTGTTCACTCATCAGAATGCGGTATAATCAGGCCTGATCAGAACATGGGTCTTTCAATCATTTGTACTGTTTACTCAGTAAAGACCCATGTTCTGATCAGGCCTGATTATACCGCATTCTGGTAAGTGCACAATTCAGAAGGTGGGGGCGCATCATGGTTGTTTGGGTGATCTAGCACTGGCATTAAGTACAATAACTGTATACCCACTTTTGAGGAACCAATTTGGAAGATTATATATAAATAAATTATGCTTTGTCCCTTAGTCCAGTCAGTGTCTGACTTACCTGTTACTCGGTGTATCATCGGAATCGGCGACTCGTCAATTTTGCAAATGGAAGTTCCATTGCCGCCATCTTGGTACACTCGTCCGCATTAAGGATACAGTTAGAAGTCAGAGTACAGAGTGCAGCAAGATGGCGGCAGCAGCCGAACGTCACTTTCTGCGTGGTCTCTCCTTTGTGACATACCGCTGGACGAGACACACCCGACATACTACGGAGTCGGGTCTGTCTGTAGATTGCAGCAAGACGTGCAGCGTCACGACCCCCTGGAAATCGGCAATCGACCCCACAGGGGGTCGCGACCCACGTGTTGAGAACCGCTGTATTAACGACTTGCTGACCAGCCACCGTCATTTTACTGCGGCAGATTGGCTCGTTCCCATGAATCACCGTCATTATACGTCGGTCGTGGGAACGAGTTTTGTGGGAGCATACTCGCCCACTGGCCAGTGGGGGAGCCAGTCAGCGGGTGGAGCGGACTCGATGTCCACGGGCCACCCGCCATCGTTCCCCGCAGTGACAGAACGGGGATCTGCCTGTGTAAACAAGACAGATCTCCATTCTGACAGGGGAGATCACACAGATTCTGTCTTTCTGCTATGCAGGAAGATGGATCTGGACGTTTCCCCAGGCAGCCCATCCCCCATACAGTTAGAACAAACCTGCAGGGAATACATTTAACCCCTTGATAACCCCTAGTGTTAACCTCTTCCCTGCCAGTGTCATTAGTACAATAACAGTGCATATTTTTAGCACTGATCATTGTAATAATGTCATTGGTAAAAAAATAAAATGCCATAAATCTATCCCCTATATTGTAGACACTATAACTTTTGTGCAAACCAATCAATATACGCTTATTGCAATTTTTTACCAAAATATGTAGAAGAATACATATTGGCCTAAACTGATGAAGAAATTTGTTTTTTTTACATTTTTTTTTGGATTTTTATTATAGCAAAAAGTAAAAAATATTTTTTTCTTATTTCAAAATTGTCGCTCTTTTTTGGTTTATAGCGCAATAAATAGAAACTGCTGAGGTGATCAAATACCACCAAAAGAAAGCTCTATTTGTGGGAAAAAAAGGACATAAATTTTGTTTTGGTACACGACCGCGCAATTGTCAGTTAAAGCGAAGCAGTGCCGTATTGCAAAAAATGGCCTGGTCATTAAGGGGGAGATCCTTACAGTCCTTAAGTGGTTAAGCAGCAAGTGAACATGTTGTACCTAAAGTCAATGTGTTGAAAGCAGAAAAAATTGGCAAGCGTAAGGATTTCAGCAAATTTGACAAGGACAAATTTGTATAGTCTTGATGACTGGGTCAAAATATTTCCAAAACTACAGCTCTTGTGGGATGTTCCCAGTCTGCAGTGGTAAGGACTGACCAAAAATGGTCCAAGGAGGAAAACCCAGTGAACTGGCGATAGGGTCATGGGTGGCCAAGGCTCACTGATGCATATGGGGAGTGAAAGCTGGCCTGTGTAGTCTGATCCAATAGAAGAGCTACTGTAGCTCAAAGTTAATGCTGGTTCTGGTAGAAAGGTTTCACAACACATAGTGCATCTCAGATTGTTGTGTATGAGACTACGTAGCAGCAGACCGGTCACGTTGTCCATGCTGACCCGTGTCCACAGCCAAAAGCTCCTAAAATGGGTATGTGAGCATCAGAAGTGGACCATAGCGCAATGGAAGAAGGCATATAGTGTACATAGGGTAATGCATTCTAACACTTAAAAATATTTTTAAAATGAGTGTAAAGAAAGCGGTTTGGTCTAAATAAAAAAAACAAAATACTTTGATATCACTTCAGATATTAACATTACAAAGTTTTTTCATGAGAGCCACATAAAGCTTTCTATTGCAACCAGAAATCTAAAGCAGATATAACAAAGATAACATTAAGAGTCTAGTATATCAGAAAGGCTTTCTGCACTCAGTCTTTCCAGGATGAGAGTAGTAGTAAGTCAACCTGCTGTAGATCAATCAGGATCTTCAGCCAATTCACTGTTTTAACAAAGCCTCCAAAAAGGTCTGAGGTTACCATGGAAGTTTATAGTAGGGAGATCTATTCTTATCAGGTACCGGTCTTGAAAAGCCATTAATAGATTTCTGAAGCTGCATTAGTGAAAACCAATCACTATTTAAACACATATTTACTCCGAACAGAACTTTATAGACTACAATAATCTGCATGTAATTTTACATCCCCTGTTTATAGGTCTGCATAAGGAGAACTGAGATGTCATAGATGCCCAAGTATTCTGGGAATGTATGGCTAAACTCAACATCTATAAAGAAGTGAGTACAGCCAAACATTATTTGGCAGTCACAAAAATATGGATAGCCAGAAAAACAGAAAGGTCCATTTATTAACAACACTCATATAAAAGTTACATTGGCTACAACAGTACCAGATAGGAAAGCATAGCTTTTATCATGCTGCACACATTGAGCACTCCATTACACTTTGAATCAGGTTTCTTCCGGTAGTTGTAGGACATGGGGATGGAACTGCCATTACTCAAGTTTCTACAGAGTGCAGTCACTGCAGGAGGCATGACGGGAACTGAATGATGACACAGGGCAGAAAACGCTGACCCATAGGCACAGCTTGAACGACAAAACTGCCAAGTCTTATTATTAGGCATGTGGTAAGAATTAACTTTGCTTGTGTGGTCTTCTTAAATATTCTAATGTTCAGCCATGCCAGTTTGCAAATGGGATCTAATGTATAACCTATTTCTAAAGTCATAAAAAACAGGGATTTCAGTTGCAAACATCTGTAAATATTTGTGGAAACCACATTCGGCTATAAAAGTGCCTTTGCAAATCTGGTTACTGATCTAATATGTGGGAGCAACAACACAGAGATACATATTGAAGTCAGAACATAGAGATCAGGATTCAACATGTAATTACCACAACCTGCAATGCTCAATAAGAGGTCCAGCTTGAAGGACCAGACTTGACAAGACACATTGGGGTTGATTTACCAAAACTGGAAAGTGCAAAATCTGCTGCAGCTGTAACCAATAAAAAAAGTGCAAAGGGGATGATATTGAATGTTTTGCTGCAGTAATGTATAGTATGGTCGTTTTGAATTCAATCACTTGGTGATTATTTTGAGTGTCAATAAAGGAAGTACATTTTTTTAAGGTTCTAAAAACGAAACAATAACCCTTACCTTAAAGCACATGCGGCAAACACAAGGCCAGGACAAGGCTAGGCCTGGTCATGTGGCCCTCCCAGTGGCCACTACCTTCTCCTCTAACACTCTGCTTCCTGCCGTCACTTGTAAACACAGAAACCCTTTGTGTTTACAGCAACAGTTATGCTCTCAGCAGCTCCTAGATACTTGGAGGTACTCATGGTGGGGCACAGAGGGCATGGCGGAGACAGATCTGACAGAAGGATCTCCCTGCAAGGAGGCAAAACTGAACTCACTAGTACTGGAGCCGAATACGCATACCTGCCTACACAGGTACTAGAGCCCAATACACAAAGATGTGAGGAAGCTTGGGGGGGGGGGTAATTGTATGAGGTCTGAAAAGGTGTGGCGGCAGATGTGTGCAGAGGAGGGGGGATGGGGGAGAGAGTAGAGTAGTGGGTAAAGAGGTCAGTACCCAGCAGAAGGGGTGAAAATGAGAGGTTGCACACTGCATAATGTACCCCTGAACCCTGCACTCTGTGCATAGAGTACTCTTGAATTCGTAAGTACGCAACTCCTTAACCTGCACTCTGTACAAAGCCCACCCCTGAACTCTGCACTCTGTATGCAGCACACTCCTGAACCCTGTATGTACCACGCTCCTGAACCCTGCACTCCGTATATAAATGCACCAATAAACCATGCGTTCTGTACACGGTGCACATCTGAACTCTGCACTCTGTATGTAGCGCACCCCTAAACCCTACACTCTGAACTCTATACATAGCGCACCCTAAACCCAGCATTCTGTACATCGTGCATCCCTGAACTCTGCAGTCTGTATATAATACGCTCCTGAACCCTGCACTCTGTATGTAACGCACTCCTGAACCCTGCACTCTGTACGTAAAACACCCCTGAACCCTGCACGCAACACACTCCTGAACCTTGCACGCAACACACTCCTGAACCTTGCACGTAACACACTCCTGAACCCTGCACGTAACACACTCCTGAACCCTGCACGTAACACACTCCTGAACCCTGCACGTAACACTCCTGAACCCTGCACGTAACACTCCTGAACCCTGCACGTAACACTCCTGAACCCTGCACGTAACACACTCCTGAACCCTGCACGTAACACACTCCTGAACCCTGCACGTAACACACTCCTGAACCCTGCACGTAACACACTCCTGAACCCTGCACGTAACACACTCCTGAACCCTGTACTCTGTACGTAGTGCACCCCAGATACAACCAGCCCTCTGAGGGCAACCATACTGCTGAAAAAAAAAACCCTCAAAACAAATCCTCCATTTGCTAAAATTTACAGAAACGCTGCTAAATACAAATTCTGCTTGAAAACCACACAGCAGTGCATGAACAAAAGCTTTGTCAAGTTTGTCACTTGAGACCCAGTTATGCTCCCACTGGGCACTACCATCTTGCCTCATCCTAGGCGGACTAAAACAGGCAACAAGTAAGTCACCATTGCCATAAACGAGCAAGGGGGAAAAGCTATTAATTGAACAGGGGGACTTGTCTGATGACTTTTGACAGAAAATTGAAATCTGCATATCAGTATCAGGATTGTTTAGCACATTTCGTGAAATGGGGTGGGTGGAGGGGGTCCTCCCATGCATCGGCGTCATGCGCACACACCTGTTCTGTGGCGTCATCTGATGCCGCAGGACGGGGAGGTTTTGTGTTTCCCATCCGACATTCAGGGTGGGGCGGGCCGAGACTCCCCTCTGGCGGTCATGCCGGGCGGGGCCTCACCTTCCCAGCCCAATGTACGTCGAGCAGGACGTTGGCGGGGTCATGCCCGCGTGTTATAACGGCCATGGCGGCCACAGTTTCACCTCTTTGGGTTTCATCACCATGCACGGTCACACCAGCAGCTCCATACACACTCTGCCTGCAAGTGAGTATTTGTCTCAGCCAGTTCACTCATCCAGACTTCATTTCTATTATTCACTTCATGTTACTTATGGGATCTGGTTACCTCCGTATCACCCCTTCACCTTTTCATTCTGCACTTGGTCAGGTACAATGAAGGACATTCTACCTCTTGGTGGCTTTGTGTACCCCTTTGGGTAACCTCTACCCACACCTTCTTTTACCTTTACACATAGACCCCCTCTTTGACCCTCACAGAAATAGACTAAGCATACTTACTGATATAATTATTTTTGATTATTCTCAGTATGGTGTGGAATAGAGGTTCCCCTCACGGATCCTGGTTTGCCCCCGCCTCAGCCCCGGGACTGACATTGCAGTGGATGCTCTTGCCCCATTGTTTCTTTTTGAGCCATTAAGCTGACATGTAAGAAACATCTTATACTTTTTCTACTCAAGATCCCTCTCCTTAGTTTCTCACAAGGAACTTACGAATATACACATTTTTTGTACTATCTATACCTCTAGATTAACTTGACATGATACTCCTGAAGAGAAGACGGATCCTCGAAACGCGTAGAGTATTTTTATGCCAGAGCAGTTGGAATGTCACAGCCCATTGTCACTGTGCATTTGTCTGTACTATGACATCTTATAACTTTGTATGGTATTTCTATGCTACTCATGCTATACATTATGTTCTTGACTTGCCTCATTCAAAGTCCCATGACCGCCCTTTCTCTATTTCGTGAAAAGGAGTGCAGTGTGCTAATAGAGCAGATTATGAAGATGGCATCAAGTTCATATGTTTGGTGAATGAAACAGTTATCTTTAACTCATTCCATTAGATAAAAACATTTTCAAATATAAGGCTCCATGCACACTAACTTTTTTTAAGCTCCTAGAAGCTATTAGCATTTTTTTTCTGCTCATAGAAGCTAAATAGCGTTGTCCTATGTGTCCATGCACACTACAGGGTGGGCCATTTATATGGATGCACCTTAATAAAATGGGAATGGTTGGTGATACTAACTTCCTGTTTGTGGCACATTAGTATATGTGAGGGGGGAAGCTTTTCAAGATGGGTGGTGACCATGGCGGCCATTTTGAAGTCGGCCATTTTGAATCCAACTACAGATACTGGAAGCCTGTGCTAGCATTTCTCCTGCGGTGTTGCCATCAGTGTGTGAAGAGTGGGAGAAGAGGGTTGCATTGACAATCCAACACAATGGGCAGCACATTGAACACATTTTATAAGTGGTCAGAAACTTGTAAATAACTCATGAAATAATAAAGTTATGTTAAAACCAAGCACACCATTGTCTGTTTTCTTGTGAAATTCCCAATAAGTTTGATGTGTCACATGACCCTCTTCCTATTGAAAAAACAAAAGTTGGCTTCAAAATGGCCGCCATGGTCACCATCCATCTTGAAAAGTTTCCCCCCTCACATATACTAATGTGCCACAAACAGGAAGTTAATATCACCAACTATTCCCATTTTATTAAGGTGTATCCATATAAATGGCCCACCCTGTACATTAGGTTATTAGCGTTTTTTTGAACTTCAGCGTCTTTCTGGGGTGTTTTTCCAGCAGAAAAAAAATGCTGAATGCTCCTAAATACTACTAAAATGATCCTAGCCACTTATTTTGAGTTATTTGTTTCCTTTTCTTCATGTACTGTAAAAACGCTAATACAATGTGAATACTCCGAAAAGCTTCCAAAAAGCTACTAAAACGCTACTACAACCCGGCACAAAAATGCAACTATCAGCATTTTTCATCCAGCGTTTTTTTAGAGAGCATGGAGCCTCAGTCTGAAGGCATGTACATTTCCCAAGGCACTCTGATATGCAAATCTTCACTTTCAAAGTCGAAGACAGGCTCTTCCCGTCTTGGAAATCTTATCAGCTTTCCAATGTGATGGCCAACCTCAGTGTCCAACACAAAGTTGCAAAAGATGAAAGGGAACAGGACACCCACTGACAATTTATGAGAAAGTTATAATCTGCATATTAGAAGGCTAAAGGCTTTTAGAGAGCGTTTATAAAATGAAAGACCACTAGGGGGGGGGGGGGGGGGTGCAAAA
>BLSH010211493.1:662271-674647 GCA_018402905.1 Glandirana rugosa | reverse complement strand
CATACATTTTATACAGCACTGACAGTGGGAGTATTGGTTAGTACTTGATCCAAACAAACTATTATAAAGTGACAAAAAGCTGCATTTAGGCTTTAAAGGCCGATTTACAACAATGTGCTCCATTCCATTATGGCATGTGTTAACATTAGTTGTGTTAAGGTAGCTCATTTATTATGAACGGGCTGCCAACTCACACAACAGATGAAAAAATGTGCATGACTCGGTTTCCTAAATGCAGTACACAGTATATATGTTGCAGTGTGCTGTAATGCATTAGGCCAGGACTTAACAAATTTACTTTGAATCTAGGAGCCAGCTAAAAAAGTTAGGAGCCAGTTTTTTTTAGCGTAGTGTGGGTTGTCAGCACTTGGGGTAAGGCAAGTAATTTGTGCCCCCTAACTTACAGCAGAGCAGAGAGTCAATAACTCCAACATAACACCATTACATCAGGGTTATAGGCTGGCCAGAAAGAGACACTAAAAAAAAAGGAAAACTCCTTATTATGCCTAATGCATCGTGACTGTGGCATGTAAAACACCCTCATCTGCTGCCTAATGCAGCTTAAGGGTGGCAAAAAAAAAAAATGTCTCTACTGCACATTTTTACCACCCAAATTCACATCTAAATGAAACCTTAGTGACACTTTAAATAAAATACAAAAAAAGGATAAAAGAAGTATTCCAGTGCTGCTGATCTTCTGATGCCTCTTTGCAGCCACTTCCTGCCTACATGTGTGCCACTGCTCTGGTGGGTTTCCAGTCACCATAAAATACTGGAGCCCAGCTGGACATAAAGAGTGGTAATTGTTGATGGAACACAGGGCTTTATCAGAGGACATAGACAGACTTCTAAACCACATCCAGCTGCCTCATCTCCCCTCCTCCACCTCACAGCACACAGTAGAGCTGCACGATTCTGGCTAAAATGAGAATCACGGTTTTGTTGCTTAGAATAAAGATCACGATTCTCTTGGCGTAACATCATCTTTCACATTATACAAAACATTGGGCTAACTTTAATGTTTAGTTTTTTTATAAATCATTAAAGTATATTTTTTCCTCAAAAAATTGCTCTTGAAAGGCCGCTGCGCAAATATTGTGTGACATAAAACTTTTGCAATAACCACCATTTTGCCTCTCTAGGGTCTCTGCTAAAAAAAATATATATATTATATATATATATATATATATATATAAAATGTTTGGGGGTTCTGAGTAATTTTCTAGCAAAAAGTATTGTTTTTTTACTTGTAAGCAACAAATGTCACAAAAAGGTTTAGTCTTTAATTGGTTAAAGCGGAGTTCCACTAGATTTTTGGTTTATTAAAAGTCAGCAGCTATAAAAAGTGTAGCTGCTGACTTTTAATAAACAGTAACTTACCTGTCTCCCGGTCCAGCGACGGCTGCGCCCGAAGCCTCACTCGTCTCCCCCTCCTCCCTGCGGCGCCGGCATTTCAGGTGTGGGCGCCGGCCGTGGCTTCACGGCCGGGCACGCACTGCGCATGCGCGAGTCGCGCTGCGTGTTGCCAGTGGCCAGGCAATCTTCTGGGACCTGTGACGTGTCCCAGAAGATTGCCATGAGGGAGGGGCCGCCTAGGAGGAGAGGAGGAGTCGCCTAGGCGGCCCAGAGGCGGAAGGTGGAAGAGGGACAGGAAGTCCCTCTGAAACCTGGGGACACACTGCCCCCCCCAAAAAATTACATGCCAAATGTGGCATGTAAGGGGGTGAGGAGTGCTTAAAGCGGTAGTTCCATTTTTGGGTGGAACTCCGCTTTAAACTTCCCTTATCTACAGACCAGAGTATATTCCTTTGATCTAAAAGAACCAAGAGATACATTGTATCTTTTGTGTTTATACTTATCAGCATGCTGCGAGAACTTGGCAAACTGCCCGGATTTTTTTTCTTTTCCTAGGCAGAGAACGGCTCAGAGTTGCTT
Source organism: Glandirana rugosa (assembly GCA_018402905.1). Classification (NCBI taxonomy): domain Eukaryota; kingdom Metazoa; phylum Chordata; class Amphibia; order Anura; family Ranidae; genus Glandirana; species Glandirana rugosa. The sequence continues at coordinate 672,712 of BLSH010211493.1, read as the reverse complement.
TTAGATAGTGAGGGGAGATAAGTATCGGCTGCCGCTCTCCAGGATGCGGTTTCTGGTCGCCATGGCAAACTGGCACCCGGGTTTTGTCGAGCCCCACATTATGCTCTACTGTACTATTTGTTGGGATGACATTCACAGTGAATGGCGCTGCCACACAGCACATAAAGCAGCTGCAGTGCCATGTGTTAACATGTGTGTTTTTAGCATGCATTGCAATGATGAACAATGTGACTGAGACCTAGAACAATGTGACTGAGACCTAGAACGTTCTGATACTTATCTTAAAATGGTTCTAATCCTAAACAGTTTTTTACCTTAACGCATTTCCTGCATTAAAGTAAAAAATGCCCCATACCTGTCCCAGCCCCAGCACGCTTACCTGAGCCCTCAAGCAATCCAGAGCTGTGCCTGGCTCCTCTCTTCTTTTTCCCACAGGTTACATTAAGAACCTCTGGCTCCCGTTGCTATCAGTCAGATCCTGTGAGGAGAGGGGGGGGGGGGGCATGGCCGAGACACGCTGTGTGTCTATGGACGTACGCAGCCTGGTTCGGGAGCACGCCTGCACAGGTGCCCAATAACACAGGGCTTGCTATGGGGGCACCCACAGGAGGAAAATGTGGGCAGTGCTAGCGGGGTTACCACCAAAGAAGAGGCAAGGGACTGCCCTGTGCAATATTGTTGCATAAAGCAGGTAAGTATAACAACTTTTTTTTTTTTTTAATAACAAAAAAAGATTTAACAACCACTTTAATAGAAAAAGTTTTTTTTTTCAAAGTGAAAATTATTTCTGTTAGCATTTTTTCCCCCACCATATTAAAAAATAGATGTGAGCATACCAGAGATGAGCCTACAGCTGGTCTGATTTTTGGACACCCTTTCATCTTACCTTGAACATCAACATCTGCTTTGATCTTTTTTGCTTCTTGTGTTGAACTGCTAGTTTCTCTCAACCGTTTCACTTTGGGGAATGCTTTAACAATTCCTTTCGGTTCCATGCAAACTATCTTAAAAAAAAAAAAAGTCTGTTAATAGCTGGTCCTTCCTGCTCACATTTACAGTAAACATGCAAGTCAGTCATTCCTTGTTCCCTTTAATTTTCTGCATTGTTAGCAACATATACACTGGGGAAGATTTCCTAAAACTGGGTGCATCTGTGCATGGTAGCCAATCAGCTTACAACTTCAGATTGTTCAACTAAGCTTTGACAATAAAACCTGGAAGCTGATTGGTTACTTTTCGCAGCCACACCAGATTCTGTGTGCACCAGTTTTAGTAAATCTCTCCCACTGCTGCTATATGCACTATACGAATAATACAGCCTACTTTTGTACTACAGATGCTATATGGCTGATTTAGGGCCCATACCACATGTGCTCTGCCTGGTTCTGGATGCAGACTTTTTGCATGCAGGTCCAGTGTTTCCAGCAGCATACAAACTGGCTGCAGTTAATGTAGGGCTGGCTGTCAAAATACAATAGCCACAGATATGTAGATGTGCAGGTTATTTTCTTAGGACAAGATTATTTTTAGAATGCTCTAAAAACTGCTGATCCTGCCAGAAATGTGTCCTTGGGTCCTGTCACTTCCTGTGAACTGAACTGATATATCCAAAAATGTTGTTAGCTCTACCAGCTATCTTCTGTGAACTACAAAGCAACAAACCTCTAAGTAATGGAGACTAGATGAGCAGAGGTCAAGATGTTTGTAGTCCAAATCAGCAGAGCAGCCCAAGGTGACAAGGCTGCTATTCTATAGATACAGTACAGTGAATGTTGTCACCGTAGGAAAGGAAGTGTGTTACTGGGAAGATTACATGGTGAAAATCAAGGAAAAATTTGCCCGAGAAAAGAAAACATGCAGGAGTCTCATATAAGCTGATAAACTATAATATATTAACATTTTGGGGAGTGGATACACTTTAAGGCTGGGTTCACACTGGTGCGATGTTAGACATCACATGTGATTCGCACCGTACTGCTGTGCAGATCACATGCGATGTCTGTGCGATGTAAATTCAGCCATACAGATTGAATGGCTGAGTTTGCATTCCCACCAAAATGGTGCAGGACCCTTTTTTTGTTCTGCACTGGAATAGGATCACATGGATATTCACGCCCATGCAATACGATTCCTGCACCATTTAGCGGTTTGCACTGCAAACCGATCTGGGGGTGTCATTAAATTTGTATTGGCACCCATGATGGTTCACATAGTGCAGTGTGAACTGCCTGCCAGAGACATGCGATGCGGGAACCGGCACTGGAATCACTCTGGTTCCCGCATCACATATGTGTGAACCGAGCCTTGGTGGCTATTCACAGAGCTGCATCTTAACGCACATGTACCGACAAATGTGACTTGGTTTCCCAAGATAAAAATAGTGTCTGTTCCCAGCTCAGTGTTGCAGTGCGTTTTTAAAAATCACCGGACCCACTGATCCTGCTCCTGCTGTGCCCGACCTGAAGAAAGAAATCATGTACCAGTACATGATTTTGCGCTGAAGAGCCACCCTGCTGCAGTATATATGCATGGGGTGGTCCGGAAGTGGTTAAAGTGCAAGTAAAGTCCACTTTTTCACATGTACGTATAGGTAAGCCTATAAGGCTTACTTGTAGGTACAGTGAATATCTCCTAAACCTGCACAGTTTAGGAGATATTCACAGGGGATTCAGCCAGCGATGTCACCGACACATACGTTCTGAAGGGACGACCTACCCATGCTGTACCTCCAGAGTTTAGTGCTGGGGCCCCTGCCATTTACACAGCTGAAGCCTGCGAACCCAAAGGAGGACTGGGTGAAGATGGAAGCGCTGAGGAGCTGTGACAGCACTGTGCTGGAGTGCTCCTTGTGCAGGAAAGTCTGTCATAATGTGCTAGCATACAGTGCATTCTAGCACATCATGACAAAGCTGCAGGGGGCCAGATTTATATATATTTTTTTGTGGTGGTTTACTACCGCTTTAAGTGCTCTTTAAGACATGTGGCTATCATTGACTGCCTTATGAAAAGAGATCTGCAGTGGATCATTTTCAGAGGGTATTTGACTGGTGTTGAGGAAATAACTGTTCCCTCCTCTCCCTGGTTTTACCATCAAAATGCCAGCCCACCACACTGCAACCGTTTTCTTTGTATGTAGTTGCAGTATGGACCCATTCACTTGAATGGGTTGCATTCGGCACCAGTACTGCCCTCCAGACGTCACAGAGGGTTTATATTTTGCTGTGGTTGTAAAATAAAAGGTGGCTACAGCATGCGTACATCCCTGAGCGGCTGCATTTCTGTTTAGGTGATTGGTAAGACTGTGGCTCAATCACCTGCTTTTACCGTCCCCTGATGAGAATGACCAAACTCTATCCGTCCCAAATCCTACAATCAAAAATGCCCATTCTCACAGGAACGAGCTGCCCCTCTTTAGACACATGTGGGTGCCATTATTATTAATAGCACTCCCAAGCATCTAGGAAACGTGGGTGCATTCACAGCAACCAAACTATATGTTATGTGATCTAAATTTAAAAGCTGTGCCTGCCTCACTTTCTGCACCTCTCCATGCATTTGGCCTTGAAATAGGCTGTCGTGAATGTGGAAAGCCACACACACTCTGTTGTTAATCGGCCCTTAACCACTTGCTGACCACGCTATAGTCAAATGATGGCTACAGCGTGGATGGCTGGTTCATTACATGTCCTCCCAGGACCCCCACCCCCCTGCTCGCATTGGGCGTGCTCTGTGATTACAGAAAGAGGTAAAGAGCCAATCACAGTGGCCCTTTACCATGTGATCAGCTGTGTCCAATCACAGTGTAAACAAACTTGCAGGTTATCAGCAGTCTTCTCCTCGGTAACTGGCAATTCTCACAGGTGACATCTACACTGATCATCAGTGCAGCTTCATAAGTGCCGCCTACCAATGCTCATCAGTGGCACTTATCAGTGCCCATCAGTGCCGCCTATCAATGTCCATCAATGCAGTATATCAGTACCCATCAGTGCTGCCTATCAATGCCCATCAGTGCTGCCTATCAATGTCCATCAATGCAGTATATCAGTACCCATCAGTGCTGCCTATCAATGCCCATCAGTGCTGCCTATCAATGTCCATCAACGTAGTATATCAGTGCCCGTCAGTGCTGCCTATCAGTGCTGCCTATCAATGTCCATCATTGCAGAAGAAAAATTACTTATTTGCAAAATTTTATAACAGAAACTAAGAAAACATTTTTTTTTTTCATTTTTTTAGCAAAAAATAAAACACCCATTGGCGATTAAATACCACCTAGAGAAAGCTCTGTCTCAAAAAAATGATAAAAATGTCATATGGGTACAGTGTTGTATGACCGCACGATTGTCATTCATAATGCAACAGCGCTGAAAGCTGAAAAGTGGCCTGGGCAGGAAGGGGGTAAGAGTCCCTGGTAGTCGACAAGTGGTTAAAGCACACGTCAGCACACGAAACATATGCACATTGACGCAAAACTACAATTGCCTAACGCTACAAAAAAAAAAAAACACACCCCTCTTCCAATGTGCTTAGAGTTAAATGAGCCCTAAAGCAGGCCTGTCCATAAAAGGCACACCTCATACAGGTCTGGTGTATAGGAGAAGCTGGGCCCTGGACAGAACTGTAGAACACGGAGCCTATCCTCTCCTCCTGAGGCTCATAGTAGCTGCACATAGAGCGGACCGGTATAACGTTCATTAGTATTCCATTAGCTGCAATAATAAGATTTGTCCCACTTACTGGCCGGACTTGTCTGGGTCACTACCGCTTCCGGCTGACCCGGATGTTGTTGTGGGTCACGTGGTGTGCTCTGAGGCCGTATCAGTCGGCTGACAGGGAGGGCCCGGCCGGGGTTGTCATAGTAACAGGCAGAGGCCGGTGCGGGTTGTTATGGTAACTCGGTGGTTGGTATAGTGACAGTGAAGGGACCGGGAAAAATGGCGGTGCAGCTGTGGCTGGAGAGCCTGAGAGCGGCTAAGAAGACTTGTATCCTGCAGGACGGTAATGTCGTGTCTTCCCTCCATAGGCCTGGGGCACGTGGCTGCGGCAGCATGGAGGGTGCACAGGGGGTCTCAGGTGGCTGTACCTGGAGGAGGTGCCTGTACAGGACTCCATGCTGCCTGCTTGTCAGAGAACCCCTAATACACACAGCGTTCTATTCCCATCACTCCCAAGCATATAATCCCTGACCTTTTCATTATCTCTGATATATAGTGTGCTTGGTGGGAATTGAACCCAGAGCACCGGTGCTACAAGACAGTCACTCTATTGCTGCACCAGCAGCTTTCCGTATTATCATGAGTTTAACTGTAACACATGGGTACAGGGGTAGGAAACTTGAGAGGTTGAGATCTACATGGATAACATGGAGAAAAGCAAAGGTCCCAGGAAAGGGGAGAGGGATGTTATTATTATTATACAGGATTTATATAGCGCCAACAGTGTGCACAGCGCTTTACATTAGGGCAGACAGTACAATTACAATACAGGAGGAATCAGAGGGCCCAGCTCGTTAGAGCTTGCAATCTAGGAGGGAGGGTCAAGTGATACGAGAGGGTAATAACCGTGGGGGATGAGCTGATGGAGAAAATAAAAAGTGTAGTTGTTAGGTGGAGGCAGGATAGGCTTCTCTGAAGAGAAAAGTTTTCAGCGATTGCCTAAAAGTGGATAGATTTGGAGAAAGATTGGGGTAGGGAATTCCAGAGGATAGGAGAGGCTCGGGAGAAGTCCTGGAGGCGAATATGGGAGTAGGTGATGAGGGAACTAGAGAGCAGGAGGTCTTGGGAGGAACAAAGAGGACGATTAGGTTGGTATTTTGAGACTAGGTTAGTGATATAGCTGGGAGCCGAGTTGTGGATGGCTTTGTAACTTATTGTTAGTATTTTGAATTTAATTTGTTGGGCGAGTGGCAACAGGAGGCTGCTGGCTCCCGCAGTTAATCGTGGCCACTTGCATGTAATCGCTCATGCAGTAATTACATGCGTGTGATCAGCCTGGTTCACAGACCACCTGCGTCCAGGGCCCAGCACCCACATGCGATTGCTCCATGAGCGATTTACATGCAAGTGGTCACAATCATCTGCGGGAGCCAGTAGCCTCTCCCGTTGCTTACAGTACGGCTGCCCTTGCTGGAGTTCTTGCTTGTAATCGATGTCGGGTGCATTCACAGGTGTAAGTGCACCCTAAAGCCCAACTCTTTGCAGTGCAGTGAACGTATGCACCCTCTATACATTTAACCACTTCAGCCCTGGAAGGATTTGCCCCCTTCCTGACCAGAGCACTTTTTTGCGATATGGCACTGCGTCACTTTAACTGACAATTGCGCAGTCGTGTGACGTTGAACCCAAATAAAATTGATGTCCTTTTTTCCCCCACAAATAGAGCTTTAATTTGGTGGTATTTGATCACCTCTGCAGTTTTTGAACTATGAAACAAAAAAAGAGTGACAATTTTGAAAAAAAAAACAATATTTTTTACTTTTTACTATAATGCATATAAAAAAACAAATTTCTTCATCAGTTTAGGCAGATATATATTCTTCTACATATTTTTGGGGAAGAAAAATCACAATAAGCGTATAATGATTGGTTTGCGCAAAAGTTATAGCGTCTACAAACTATGGGAATAGATTTATGGCATTTTTATTATTATTTTTTTTTTTTACTAGTAATGGCGGCGATCTACAATTTTTAGCAAGACTGCGATATTGTGGCGGACAGATCGGACACTTTTGACACTTTTTTGGGACCATTGACACTTGTACAACGATCACAGCTATAAATAGCCACTGATTACTGTATAGATGTCACTGGCAAGGAAGGGGTTAACACTAAGGGGGCGATCAAGGGGTTAAATGTGTTCCCTGTCAGTGTGTTCTAACTGTATGGGGGCTGGGATGACTGGACGAGAAGAGCGATCACTGCTCTCATTTACTGGGAACTGACGATCACTTTCATCTCTCCTGTCAGAATGGAGATCTGCTTGTGTACACTCACAGATTCCCGTTCTGTCACTGCGGGTGGCCGGCGGACATAGAGTCCACCCCACCCGCTGATTGGCTAGCCAGCAAGAGCATCCATATGACGGCGATTTGCACAGGAGAGCCGACCCACCGATGGGTTAAAGTGTTTGTACACCTTCAATTGGTTTTTTTGTAAAAAACAAAAAAAAACAAACATGTTATACTTACCTGCTCTGTGCAATGGTTTTGCACAGAGCAACCTCGATTCTCCTCTTCTGGGGTCCCCTGCCATCACTCCAGACTCCTCCTCTTCATCGAGTACCCCCATAGAAAGCCGCTTTCCATGGGGGGGGGGGGGCTACCATGTGGGCTCACTCCCGAGTCCCGCTGCTGCGTCCATTGACACAGACAGTGGGGCTAGCGTATGTAAAATGGAAATTAACTTAAAGGAGAAGTTACTGCCCTTCTTGACACCAGGCCATTCTCCAAAAGTCTTCGCCTCACTGTACATGCAGATGCGCTCACACCTGCCTGCTGCCATTCCTGAGCAAGCTCTGGACTGGTGGTGCCCCAATCCCGCAGCTGAATTAACTGTAGGAGATGGTCCTGGCACTTGCTGGACTCTCTTGGGTGCCCTGAAGCCTTCTTCACAAATGCAGTGGCAATGTTTTTTTTGAATGTTCATTTTCATGGCAAAGAGGGACTTTGCAATTAATTGCAATTCATATGATCACTCTTCATAACATTCTGGAGTATATGCAAATTGCCATCATAAACACTGAGGCAGCAGACTTTGTGAAAATTAATATGTGTGTCATTCTCAAAACTTTTGGCTACGGCTGTAGAACTATAGGCAAAATTTTGTTTTCCTTTTTGGATGAGTGAGGGAATCCCTAGTTGTCCCCATTGGAAGATTTTCCCTCTATTTCTGTTTTGGTGACATTTTTCTGGTGGATTTTCTCTTACTTTCAGTGATAACGGGAGCACAGGCAGCAATAGAAACCCAGCTGGTGTTCTAATCCATCTCCACTCTATCCACAATTAAATGGAAAAAAAGTTTTACCTTTTATTTTAAAGTGATTGTAAAGGCTGAAGGTTTTTCACCTTCATGCATTATATGCATGAAGGTGAAAACCCTTCTGTGTGCTGCTCCCCCCACAGCCCCCCTAATTCTCATCTGAACTCCCTCTCGATCCAGTGATGTACAAGAAAGCCTTGGCTTTCCCGGATCTCTTTCTCCTCATTGGCTGACAGTGCTGTCAATTAGAGCCAGTGAGCCAATGAAGAGCGAGCTGGGTGTGAGGCCGTGCCATTGCTCTATGTGTCTTATGGACGCAAAAAGCAGGGTTCGGAAGTGAGCGCGCACCAGTGTCCCCATAGAATAAGACTTGCTATTGGTCAAGGGGGAGGAGCTAGGAACATCAGCGGGGGACCCAAGAAGAAGAGGATCGGGGCTGCTCTGTGCAAAACCATTGCACAGAGCAGTTGAGCATGACCTATTTGTTCTGTTTTTTATAAAATAGCCGAACCTTTAATACCACTATAAGATCTGCTAAACCTAAATTAAGGATCATGCCTGTTGTAAACACTTTATTTTCTTATTTCTAGGCAGAAGAAAAGTACACTATCTATTTGCAGATGGCAAGGAGATGGTGGAAGAGTATGACCAAAAGACACACGAGTTATTGGGTAAGGAATGTACATAGCTGTACAGAATCAAATCATACTAGTATAATAAATGGTACATTATTACTGACCACAGAAAGTCCAAAGTGCAATTATTTGGTTATTCAGTTATACGGCAGAGAATAGGAGTGCTACCTAGTAAGTTGGAGCTCTGAGCAGGAATGGCCATGTTTCACCATACTTATCTACTGAAGAGGTCTCCAAACTTTTAGTACAAGGGCCACACCTAATATTTTTACAAATTTTCTCATGCTGAAGAAAATATGTTTTATAAATAAATGATAACGTTTAAATGAATGAATATGTTTTACTTGGAGCTTATTTATAATCCACATGATATGATTCAAAACACCAGAGAAAGAACCCCATGAGAGTCCCCGCTTACATCAGGGTCCCCACTTACATCGAGGTCCCCATGAGAGTCCCCACTTACCATTGAGGTCCCCATGAGAGTCCCCACTTACCATTGGGGTCCCCATGAGAGTCCCCACTTACCATTGGGGTCCCCATGAGAGTCCCCACTTACCATTGGGGTCCCCATGAGAGTTCCCACTTACCATTGGGGTCCCCATGAGAGTCCCCACTTACCATTGGGGTCCCCATGAGAGTCGTCCCCGCTTACATCAGGGTCCCTGTTTACATTGGGGTCCCCATGAGAGTCCCCCCCCTTACATCAGGGTTCCCATGAGATTTCCCTATCCCCCCCCTTACATCAGGGTCCCCATCAGACCCCCCCTATACTTCTGGGTCCCCATGAGAGCCCCTCCCCTTACCTCACACACTTACAGCATGGCAGGGAGCCTGAACAGCCCAGGAGCTTACGCTGAAGCAGCAGGAGGAGCAGGTCTAAACAGAGGAAGTACCATCCTCCTGTGAATGTTGGGGCAAGCACATTATTGGTTAATAATGGTACAACGATGGCGTAACCTGGGTAACCTGTGCTGAAGACCAGGATGGAAGTGCTATTGTGGATGTTTGGGGGAAAAAGGCAGACGTGTGCGAAAGGCTATTGACCCTGACTGCAGACCAGAGAAAATCTTGCAGATGGCCATAGTTTGGAGACCCCGATCCAATGCATTACTAGAGGAAGTGACCTGCTGATAGTGGAGTATCGACTTCCATACAATTTCTTTCTTAAATGTCTGAATGTTTTATCTGTTAATCTGTAAGTGCTAATATAATTTCTTTCATGCTAACCAATTTGTAGTTTGTTTTACTGCTTCTATAAACATGACTGTTTCAATTGATTGTTTAAAGTTAGCATGTATGTTCTGAAGATAACATACAAGTCGAAATAAAAAAAAAGAAAGTTTTCAGCCTGCTATTAAAAGTGGACCTTTTCAGCTGAAATTCAGCTTTCCACCCCCTTCCCCCTTACAAAATCTGTGAAATATGTTAGAAGTTTGTAAAACGTAAATACCTTTTTTTTTTTTTTTTTTTTTTTCCGACTTTTGAAAGAAAAAAAAATAAAGCTGAACATACAATAGAAGTCTTGTATGTACGATTGAAATTTGTTAGTTAACTTTGTCAGTACAAATATCTTCGTCATTTTGTTTGATGTTTAACCAATCGTACTTTCTTTAATATAATCGTGAATGTCTAATTGTCTATTTTGTAAGTCTGTAAATTCTTTCTTTAACATACCTTCAGCTATGAGGTGATAGTCGTCCAGTGAAGGAGATCATTACGTAACCTAGCCCCAGAGGTTTGATACCGGTAGACGTTCTAAAAGAGACCAGACGTCAGTCCCAGTTATCGGAAAGCGTGTGCAGACGGAAAAAGGGGGTTTGTAGG